>CABHPP010130593.1:0-26862 GCA_902168425.1 Peromyscus attwateri | reverse complement strand
TCTTCCTTTGTCTCTAGACCGCATCAACCCAACATTCCTTCTTACACCAATGTGAAATGTCCACGTCATCTGTAAGCCTGCAGCTTTGCTAAGATAGAAGACGACTGAGAGCAGAAGAAAACTGAGTGAAAGGTGGAACTTGGAAATCAAATGGCAGGGGGTTTATGCTTAACAGCCATGTCTGCTCATTCTTTAGTTATCTGTATTTCGTTTACTTTGCACATTTGCATATGTGCCTATGTAAAAGATATGCATATACTTGAAAGAATCCGTAAAGTTGTTGCAGCAAAGTCCAGTCACACTTGGTTAATCAGTGTTTGATAGAGTTGGAAGAGGTGAGTGATAAACCCTTCCAGCATGTAAATGCTTCTGACTTGACCATTAGTGTAATAAACATTACATTATTAATCTTGTCAAATGCTTTAGTTTCTGGCGCTTAGATTCACCTGGTAATTCCAAACATGAAATATTCTTTGCTATAGATGATGTTTATTAAAACTTGCAGTGTGATTATTAGAAAAGAGTTGTCAGATTTTTGGATATGATATTATTTAGGAAAACTCTTGTAAATAACCATGCATACATTGCTTTTTTCATTCTTTTCTTAGAAATTGTGTCTAGATTTCTTTTCATTAATTTAAAATTAAGTAAACTAAATATACAGAAATAAACTTTGTTAAGGATAGAGTGGTTTCAGATGAACTTTAAGAAAATGTGAGTATACCAAATGTCCTTTAAAGAAAAAAAAAAAAAAAAAAGCTCAGAGGCAATACTAGTTTTAGGGATATTCAAATCAGAAACTTAGATTTAAGGATTACTCACCTTAGCAATTCTTACAAGAAGATATTGCAGTAGATCTTATATTTATTTACATCTAAGACAATTTAAAGAATTAATTTACCAAATATATTCTCATTTGCATTTGTCTTTTAAAAAGCCAATAAAAGTATCTTTCAATATTACTGTAATCATTTTTTTCTTTAAATGTTTAATTTGTTAAGCTTAGCAAATAAAATCTTGTTCTGTTAATAGCGCCTTGCTTAATGATTGCAAGATTAATTTGTAAAAAACATACAACCCGAATTGAGATAACTTAAAATATATACTTTCATGTTATGGAAGCCTATCTGTGAAATATAGGGTTGTTGAGTGTCTGTGTGGTGAGTGTATGCGACCATTACTCCTGCTGGAATCTGCTTTTACATCCATAGCATAATGCTTGGCATCTTACAAATTATTTTCTGTCCCCTGTGGTTTTCTTTTCATTTATATCTTAGCCTTTGAACACCAACAGTAAAGATAACAGAAATAACATGACTGCATACGTGTAAGAAATAGAGCTATAACGAACATACAAAATTGACTGCTAGACACTAGCTAAAAGATACATCTTACCGTTCAGGACTATTTTCCCAGTTTTAAGGAAAAATAAAATGTATTATATTTTATTACCTCTTTTGTATTTCTTGTATTTTATGATTTTTTTTGTTTGTTTTTGGTAAATAAAGCATACAGCTTTGTTTGCTAAGGGAGCCTCCTAAATTGTTTTCCCTGATGGACTTTCTTTCTCTCCTCAGTAGAACTATTACTGTTGACCGAAGGACACGTGCTCCACCCCTGGAAGTAAGGCTAGGCTGGGGAAGGAGAGCACAGTGCCGGGCGTCATGGCCTCAGTGGGAGCTCGCACTAGTAACACAGAGACCCACGCTGCTTCTAGAGTCTCTTCCTGTGACTTTCAATTACAAGGAAGCTCAGCTACCAACGTCAACTTCTTAGAATTTCATTTCAGTTTTATAGTATTCGTATTGGTTTTGCATATGTATGTACCATTTTTGATCCAGCATCTGAACGTTACATTTTTATTTTGATTTCTCCCTTAAATTTATAAGTTCAAATGTATATTACATAATCCTCTATAATTGTACTAGTTCAGCAGTAGCCATAAATCTCATCATCCACGTAGGATTGCCAGAGTGTTATTTAAAAAACTTAGTATTCCTTCTCAGATATGTGGACTCCCACGTAGATTCTGTCATTTCCTGTGAGTTTGAACAGCTGTTCTGTTTTGTGGGACCCTTGACCACATTTACATGATGCCTTAAATATTGAAAGTCAAAACTCACGGTATCTAAACCATTTTGAATGAATGTAAACCAGAGCTTGGATGTTAATGTAAAAGTATCTTAAGTGATTTTTATTGTATTTGAATAAGCTTGTTATGTGTTGAATGATCCATTTGATGTAGTTACGCAATTGACTATAGCAAAATGTGTTTTTCTATGTAGTGGATTATGATGACATTTACAAATTGAAAGTTAAAATGTGAATCCTGTTATACCAAGTTAAACTGAAAGGCTCTACTTCACAGAAAAAAAGCCCACTAACCTCCAATCAGTTATTTTAACCTGTCACATAAATCCCAATTTAGACATGTCTCTGAAGCAATTCATAAATTTTAGTTGTTAAGGTCACAAGTATTTTTTCTGCTTCTATTCCCACCTCCCTATTTCTCTTTCATCTAGGACCTTGTGAAAGCTAGGCAGGCATCCTGCCACTGAGCTGTACCTCAAGCCCTCTTTTTATTTTGAGACAGAGTCCTGGGGTTGTCCCCGAACTCACACTGTAGCTCAGAGCAGCCCTTGAATTTGCTGTCCCACTGCCTCAGCTGCCCACATAGCTCAAATCACATACCTGCACCACATTTTTAGTTAAACATTTCATAATTGGGAAAGTAGAGTTCAAAATGTCCAACTGGAGAAGAAGTCAGGGTTTCTCAACACTTTTCCCCAAAATGGCATTTACTGTTTTAAAGGCACAGCAACACTGAATCTGATCCTCCCTCACCGGTGTCTGGAACCTGCTCAGATTAAATTGTGCTTCCTCTCTCCAAAGTGCTGGAAGGTAAGATGTATGGGCACCTTAAATAAGGATTGACTGTTATAACTCACTACTCTAGAGAGAAAACTTGGGGAGGGGCAGGAACCAAAATAGGATGTCACATTCTTTTTGTTTGTTTGTTTTCTTATATATTTTTATTGTTGTTGTCTTTGTCTTTTTTGAGACAGGGTTTCTCTGTGTAGCTGTGGTTCCCGTCCTGGATCTCGCTCTGTAGACCAGGCTGGTCTCGAACTCACAGAGCTGAGTGCTGGGATTAAAAGCATGCACCACCACCACCCAGCATTACATTCTTTTTTAAACAACCATTTTTTGGCTTAAAAAAGAGGCATAGTAATTTATTTTTAAAAGAAGCTAAATTTGATTACAGTTTATAATATTTAATAAACAATGGAATTTAGAGTTTTTAACTGCCATTGTATCATTTAATTTATGAGTTAAATAGTCATGAAATATTAACATATTATTTTTAAGACATTCTTGATAAAGTTCAACTGTTAGATGATAATGTGCCATTTGTTATTTTGAACAGTGGCCTTGCTTATATAAGAAACATGCTGGCATGTAGTTTGTTAATATAATTGTATAGATAGAAATGTCATTCTTTTGAAAACCAGTTTAAGATTCTAAGTATGTTATCACTATCTTGACCTCTCTGGCATGTTTATATATCAGACTTAAAGATTTGAGACAAAAACAACTCTGGTATGGATTTAAGTTTGCATGTTGCAGCATTATTTAAACTTCTCAAAGTTTTTGTTTGTTTGTTTTTTTTGTTTTAGGAGATAGGTTACAGTTTAATACATGCAAGCAAATTAGCCTTTTGAAGATAATGTTTTTGTTTTTATGTTACAACAGATAATGCAAAATGTTTATTTTCAGCTCAACACATGTACCTGGCTCCTCCCCTCCTCTACCTTCCCCTTCCCTCTCCTCCCCTCCTTTCCTCTTTTTGTTGGTGTTAGAACAAGAATTAGTCTTCCTGTGTAAGCAAGGTGAGCCCTTGATGCTTTATTTTATTTATTTTTTTTTTAAGATTTATTTATTTATGTATACAGTGTTCTATCTGCATGCATGCCTGCTCGCCAGAAGAGGGCACCAGATCTCATTATAGATGGTTGTGAGCCACCATGTGGTTGCTGGGAATTGAACTCAGGACCTCTGGAAGAACAGGCAGTGCTCTTAACCTCTGAGCCATCTCTCCAGCCCCGATGCTTTCACCTTAGACATGTTTTTGTTTTGAAGGGTTGCGCTGTCTGCTTCTCAGAAACAAATCCACCCGACTTCAATGAAAACCACGTTTTAAAACTCCAGTCCAGGAGCCGGCAGGATGTCACAGGATAATGACGACAAGCTGGATGATTTGAGTTTGATCCTCAGAACCCACATGGTGGAAGGAGAGAACCATCTTTTATAGGTTGTCTTCTGACTTCCACATGCATGCTGTGGCGTGTAGGGCATCATCTGCATGTGCTTCTACCATCCAGCAAATAAAACAGAAAAACAAAACCAAGCCAGTGACTCTCAAGGGGATAGGAAGGGAATAGAGGCTGTTCTTATGTTTACAAAGAGCTACTTTGTGTGTCACTCTTGCTCTCTCTCTCTCTCTCTCTCTCTGTCTTTCTCTCTCACACACACAGACACACACACACCTGCATCTCTCTATTTCTCCTGTCTCTCACCCCTCTCTCTTGTGTGTGTTCCCTTTAATTAAGTCATCACTTCAGGGACATGAAGAGGCATCATTTCTTTTCTTGGCTTTACCAGAGAGTAAGTTCAGCAAATAAAGTAGCTAACCCAAAACTTAGATGAAGTCTGGAAAGAAGCCACTTCATTTAGATTTAGAATATGGCAAGTAGCAAATAACCTTATTGGAAAATATGAATTCTGCAGAAATGCATGTGCATATATTCCATATGTGGGAATGTATGTATTTGTTTCTCACAAAATTTAGGTTGTCAGCCATCTGAATTCTAGAATAGTGGTTTGGTTTGGCTGTGTGATTTGGGCTGTAAAAATTCTAATTCCCATCTTGTTCATTTATTGAGACCTAAAGATTCTTTATTGCTAATTGGTATTCAGTCCTAACAAAATAAGTTGTGATGAAGTATTGTTTCCTAGGTGCAGACTTTTTTTTAATTGAAAGTAATTTTTTTCATGCAATTTATTTCTGATCCCTTCCCCTCATCTCCTCCCCACCCACTCAACTCCATGCCTCCTTTCCCTCTCTCTTTAAAAAAAAAAAATTGGCAAAACCAACCAAAACAATAAAATAAACAGGAAAAAAAAAAAGGGGGGACACACACACACACACACACACACACACACACACACTCTCTCTCTCTCTCTCTCTCTCTCTCTCTCTCTCTCTATAATATATAAGCAAAAGACCAGTAAGGTAAGAAAAATGCCCTGTCAAAGCAATCTTTGTAGACAAAAAGTCTACAAAAATGCCACTGAGTTCATTTTGCATTGGCCATGTACTGCTGGGCTTGGGGCCTGCACTTAAGTGGTTTATATACCTAGTGAGACTTTATTGAAGAAAACTGATTTTCCTTTTCAAGTGGTTGACACTTGAAGATAGCTTCTGGGTTATGGATGAGGATAGTGTTCTCTTCGAAGCCCTGGGACCCTATCTGGCTTGGACCTGTACAAGCCTGGTGCATGCTACCATGGCTTCTCATGAGTTCATATGTGCGTGAATCCTGCTATGTTTAGAAGGCCTTGTTTCATTGGTGTCTCCCATTACAACCTTTCTCTTCTGTAGAGTTCCTGAGCCCTAAGAGGAGGAGTTTGATGAAGACTTTGAAAAAAAGAAGTACAGCATTGGTTCATTGAAAGCTATGAACTTAAAAAAAATGTTTTATTTTAGTTATGTGTATGTATGTGTGTGTCTGCATATATAAGTACAGGTGCCTGCAGAGGCCAGAGGTTTAGGATCTCCTGGAGCTGTAGTTAGCAGGTAGTTGTGAGCTACCTTGTGTGGTTGCTTGGAATTGAACTCCTGTCCTCTGGAAGAGCAGCAAGTGCTCTTAACAGCTGAGTCATCTCACATCACCAAGAGCTATGAACTTTAATGTAAAAAAGTTTAAAATATTTAATAAAAAATTTTAAATACATTTACATCTATAGCTATTTTGAAATTGATATTTCATCCATTTAAAAGATTTTGTTGATTGACATATGAGAGTTGGAGACTTTGAAAGGACATTTCCCTAATCCTTAGAATCTCCAGGGATGAAATCTTATATGAATGATTCTAATAGGACCTCTCTCCAAGACAGTGTTTGCTAGTCAATGTGATGTGTTATACATAATCAACTGGAATTTCTCCATAGTTAACATCCCAGTAAGTCTGCCCCAGTGACAGTGCATTTCCTGAGTTGGGAGTTGTGGACTGACTTTCAGTGGGTGTTACTGGTAGTTCTAGCTCTTTGCATACATATAGTGGAAAATGGAAAACATTAGCACATATGTATGTAAGATTTCAAGGCATATATAATCAGGTTATAGAAGTTGGGCATATTTTGAGGCCCTGCTTTATGACTTCTATGTCAAGCAGTTTTCTGGTATTGATACCCTATTTACTACCTATGACATGACTGCAGAGTAAGATGACCAGAGTGTGGCAGTGTTGGGACAGCATGTCAGTTACTTTCTCCATCATTGTAAAAAGAACACAAGTGGATTACTCTCTTATACAGATGTTTTTCTGATGCAACAAATAGGATTTCTTTCTACTGCCAACTTCCTTTCCCCATCCTTGTAGATTACATAGAGAGTGAGCTTTGTGTGGCTGAAAGGAAGGATTTGGTACTCTCATACAAGTTCAGACATGTTGCTTAACTGAAGCCTTAGTTTTCTTCTTACCTGTTGGGAAGCACAGTCATGTACCTGAGGATTTGATGAGATTTAAATCTTCCCAAGGTCAGCATCAGTAGATCTGATGTTTGCCTTTCCTGAGCTGCCTATTAACAACAGACATCTTCAGAAGTTGAAATAAGCTATTGCATGATGGCATCACATCTACACATCCCTTTGGAAAGCAAGGTGATTAGGATCATATTAAACTAGTGTTTATTTCTTTTCTCCCTTAGTAGCGAATTAAAGCAAAAGTTGCTTATATGACATTTTGTTCTCTTACACTTACACGTGAAGGAATGAAGCTTCAACTGTTAAAGGAGAGGAAGCTCACAGATCCTTTCAGCAGAGGGCCCTCTGGTCAGCTCTTTATTTTACTGTGAATTATGATGTAATTTTATGACCAATGGCTCATGTAAAAACAAGACGGTGCCCTAAAGTCCTGGTTAGGGAGTGAATATGACATCAACAAGTTGTTTCTTATTCCCAGGCAGATTCCCTCTGCAGCCTTCTCTGTAACCAAGGGTTAGCTTTAGATTTATTCTCAAGGATGCCTGTACTTCAAAATGGAAATATTTCAATGGGAGGGTAAGTCCGTTAGTCTCTCCCATGATAATAATTTGGGTCCTGTAAATACTGTTAAGTGCACCTTCTCATGGTGTTTGAAGGAATAGTGCTTTTACTTGTGTACAAAAATTCATCTTATACTTTATTCCTTGTTTTACCTTTAAAAATAATCCAACATGTTCACACACATATATGCATCAACACCCACATGTTCATACATATACCCAGCCATTAGAAAAGTTCCCATACCATTGCTTTGGGGGAAGTATTTCTCTTTCATGCTACTACGATTTTGACACTCTTACTCCAAATATCATTTCTGTCAAAGCCCTGTTGAGATTGTGCTTTGATTATTGACTTTTATATCTTCAATTTAGTATTTTTCTCAATGCTTACTACAGAGCTCAGTAAACTTGATAAATAGATGGATGGAATCAAGTCTGCTACCAGGGTCTGTAGATACACAGATGCTTTCTGACTTTAGCTCTTGAGTCCAATAGAGGAAGGTTTATAAACAGGAAAATATGTTAAGGTAGAAGTAAAAAAAATTATAAGTTAAAACAGTTGAACTCTTGAAATATTCAGGTAGCTTTTACTCGAAACAGTATCAGAACTAGGTATTAAAAGGGTACCTAGAACTATGTAGGAGGCTTAAGCATTTCATAATCATTAACTATTTTTACTGTGTTTTTTCTTTATTTTTGAAAGATACCATTTTTAGATTTATTTTATGTTTATGTGTGTACATATGTGTGTGCACATGTGAGAAGGTGCCTACACAGGCCAGAAGAGGGTTGAATTCCCTGGAGCTAGCAGGTGTTCCTGAGCTATGGGCCAGTGTGGGTGCTAGGGTCTGAACACCAATTCTCTGTAAGAGCAGCAGTCACTCTCAATAGCCTAGCCATCTCTCCAGCTCCTTGTCTTTTAAATTTGCTTACAAAGCCATAGGTTTCATTTTCATACATAATTGCCTCTTCCCCATCTGGCACCCCCTTGAGCCCTTTCACCCTCAGTATTTTCTGTCTCTAGCATTGTGTTTTGCCTCTTCTGATCTTCCTCAGAAGGAAGTAATTATCTTTCTAATTCTTCCAACACTTCATTTGAGCCTGTTGAAGAATTTTCTGCTGTGTGTCACAATGGTTATATTCATGCCTCATCACTCTGCCTGGGGTAGGATCTCTGGTGTAATATCCTTGCCTCCGTGTGTTTTATACACTGTCAGTGTCTTTTTTTCTCTTGTAAAAATTTTAATATTTTTGAAATTATTATATAATTACATCATCTTCCCCTTCCCTTTCTGCTGTGGATATCGCTCTGTATAAATAAACACTGATTGGCCAGTAGCCAGACAGGAAGTATAGGCGGGACTAACAGTGAGGAGAATTGAGGGAACAGGAAGGCAGAGGGAGAGACTGCTGGAGCTGTCGCTAGGACAAGGAAGATGTAAGGTACCAATAAGCCACAAGCCACGTGGCAAAGTATAGATTAATAGAAATGGGCTAAATATAAGAGTAAGAGCTAGACAATGGTAGGCCTGAGCTAATGGCCAAGCAGTTTAAATAATATAAGTGTCTGTATGTTTATTTTATAAGTGGGCTAAGGGACTGCCGGTGCTTGGCGGGACACAGAGGGAAAACTCCAGCTACACCTTTCCTCACTCCAATCCCTCCTGTGTATCCCTCCTGTTCTCTCAAATTCATGACCTTTTTCTTTAATTGTTGTGTGTGTGTGTTCCTAAATACATAAATACAAACTGCTCAGTCTGTATAATGTTACCTGTATGTGTGTGACCTCAGCACTGATCACTTGATATTGGGTAATTGGTTGTGGACTCTTCCCTGTGGAAGACCATTTCTCCCACTCTCAGCATTTCCCAGTTGCCCATAGTTCTTTGTCTAGGGTGGAGGCTCTCCAAGCTTTTCCCTTCCATGTTAGTATGTCTATTTGTGTTGTCATCATTTAGGTTTTATTTAGGCAACCATGTTGATTGAATTTCAATAGTCTCTCTGACATTTCTAGTAGACAGTGTCTTTAAAGATCAAATCAAGGGACCAGAGAGATAGCCCAGCAGTTTAGATCACTTGTTGCTCTTGCAGAGGATCTAGTTTCAATTCTCAACACCTACATGGTGGCTCTTAACCATCTCTAATTCCAGTTCCAGGGGTTCTTGTAGCATGAATCTTAAAAGTTCTTATTAATAAAAATCAAACCTGAGCCAGGTATTGGGGTAAATGCTGGAAGGTCAGAGAAATAAAACAAGCCACAGCTACCTCACCTTGCTGGATCCTCAGCTGGTCTTGTTTCCTCAGACTGGAGGCCTCTGAGTCTTCATCCAGAATGGGTCTCAGCTGAACTGCTGCTAGAAGCCTGAATGCTTAACCAGCCACATGCTTAACCAGGCCAAATGCTTCTCCAGGGCAAATGCCTCTAGTTTCTGGTCCTCACGCCTTATATACCTTTCTGCTTTCTACCACCACTCCCTGGGATTAAAGGCTTGCTTTCTGGGATTAAAGGCGTGGGTCACCATACTTGGGTGTATCCTTGAACACATGGATTTCTGCCCCTGGAATGCTAGGATTAAAGGTGTGTGCTACCACTGCCTAACCTCTATGTTTAATATTGTGGCTGTTCTGTCTCTGACCCCAGATAAGTTTATTAAGGTACACAATATTTTGGGGAACACAATACCACCACAGGTTCCAATGCCTTCTGACCAGGCATGCACAGGGTACATATACATATATGGAGGCAAAACATTCATATGCATAAATAAATATTTATAAAAAAGTAAAAATCAAGATGGTCCACATGTTCTTAGGAGTGACTTCTCTTTGCCACTGCAATATTTCTAACTACAGATGTCATCACTCATGTAGGCATCCCTCTCTACTAAATACACTAGTACAAGAATTATTAATTGTAAGCAACCCTTCTGCCTATCTCCTAATGCCATCTCCCTTCCCAGAAGTAACTACCAGGAACAATTACATACTTTTATAGACTTTTTCTCCATAAACTTTTTACTAGGATGATTCTGTGCTCTACACTGTCAACATAACTTCTCTGGTTTCACATGCAGGTGAGAGGATCCCAGTTACAATGTCTTTTTTCTTTGTATTCTACACATTCTCAAAGGTGATCACTTTTTTTCTACAAACATAGTTTATTTCTACTGAAAACTCAGGGCTTACTTTTCATCTTTTTTTTTTCCCTCTAGATAAAGGAGGACTTGTAGTTTCAAAGCCTTTGAGAGATTCACCATTTCAAGATATGATGTTTGCAGCATTTAGGTATTCTACTTTATGATGTTAAACTTCTGTTTGGTAAGAAGTTTTCTGGAATCAGATTGTTCCAGAAAGAAGGAGCTCAAGACTGATTAAAACAGACCCAAATGATTCTGGATTAAAATGAATTACTTTTGCTTTAAGATTAAAGAGAGATTCCAAGATCTATTACCCATTCTTTAGTTAAATCCTAAAACACTTAGAGCCCTTCTGTGATAGGTTTCTTGAGAGAAGCAGAATCAAGACATGTATGCATATGTGCATCTATTTACCTGGAGATTTACTATGGGAATTGGCTCATGTGAGTCTGGAGGTCCAGAAGTCTCTCATTTGTGATTGGCAAGCTAGAAAACCAGGAAAGCCTGTGCTGTAACTTACTGACTTACTGAGTTCCCATGACCTGAAAACCTATGGAACTGATGGTGTAACTCCCAGTGTATACCCCAAAGGTTGAAGTGGGGTGTGTAGGGTAAAGAGTGTATCTTTAACCAGCCTGTTTATTAAAGCACATGTTTTCTGGATGCACCATCACAGACATATCCTGAACTATCAGTTGTCTGGGAATCTGTGATACTCAGCTTTAACTGTAAACTTGATGCAGCTTAGAAGACATCAGTTGAAGAATTGTCTAGATCAGACTGGTCTGTGGACTTGTCTGTGCAGGACAATCTTGATTATCGTCTAGCCCATTGGTGACACCATCCCTTGACACATGGTCCTGGGCTGTATAGTAAAGCTAGCTAAACCAGAGCTAGAGAATGAGCTAGCAAATAGTTTCTCCCTGGTTTCTACTTTGAGTTCCTGCTTATGTTCTTGCCCTGACTTCCTTCAGTGATAGACTATGACCTGGAAATGTAAGCAGTTTTTTTCTATTCCTCTGATAAAACACTATAACCAAGGCAATATATAAAAGAGTTTATTTGGGATAATAATTCTCAAGGTTAGAGACTCTGATGGTAAAGCAGAGGCAGTGGGAAAGTAGGAAGCAGGCATGGTGGCTGGAGCAGCAACTGAGAGCCCATATCTTGAGCATTAAGTGGGAAGCTGAAAGAACAAACTGGGATGGCATGAGTCTTTAAAACCTCAAAGCCCACCCCAAGTGACCTCCTTCCTTCAGCCAGGTCATAGTTGCTAATCCTACCAAACAGTGCCACCAACTGGGAACCAAGTATTCAAATACCAGAGCCTGTTGGGGATGTTCTCATCAAACCACCACATAAGCCAATTCTTTCCTCCTCCAAGTTGCTTCTGGTCAGAGTGTTTTTATCACAGCAACAGAAAGGAAATAGAACAGCAAACCTTTGGGAAGCCCTCCTGCTTCTCTCTTTCTAAATTCTTTCATCCTGAACTCAAGTTTGATGGCATTTGGAGCCTACGTTTGAATGCTGTGGACTATGTATTGACTCTTAGATTTCTTTCAAAATGCTTGAAGGTAAAATCTCCATGGTCAAGTAAATGACTCATTATGGCATGGGAAATCTTGGTGAATGTTCTAAAGATGCTACTACAATGGTGCTCTTTTCCTAGAATCCACAGCAGAGTTGCTCAGACTTCCTGTCTATTCAGATTCCTTGCCCCAGGTTTATTGTCAACTGATTTATTACAGTAGCAGTGTGTGAGTTGTGGTTTTACTTCTGTTTGACTTTTATCTTTCCTTCCCTTTATTCTCCAACTGTAAGTTCTCAATTGATTCCAAAGAGGGGTACCCATCCTGACCACCATTAAAACTCTACTAACTGAATAGGAGCCATTTTCAAATCCCTGCTTGGTTAAAAAAATAAATGAGAGTGGCTAGGTGAAAGGGCACTCCCTTTCCCAGTAATCCAGCCCTCAAATGCAAGGTTTGGGTTTTTCTTTTCAGAAATAATAAAATAAAACAAAGTGTGTTAATTTGAATGTAATTGGCCCCCATAATTGCATAGGGAGTTGGCACTATTAGGAGGTGTGGTTTGGAGTGGGGATGGCCTTGTTGGAGGAAGTGTGTCACTGTGGGGCCTGGCTTAGAAGTTTTCTATGCTCAAGATAAGACATAGTGTCTCCATTGACTTCCTGTTGCCTGTAAGATGTAGGATGCCCAGCTACTACTCCAGCACCATATCTGCCTTCATCCACCAGGCTCCCTATCATAATGATAATGGACTGAACCTCTGAAACTGTAAGCAAGCCACCCCAGTTAAATGTTTTCTTTATAAGAGTTGCCTTGGTTATGATGTCTTTTCACAGCAATAGAAACCCTAAGACACCAAGTTCTCTTTTGAACCAAGGAGAGTTCTGAGTAAAGGCCCTGTTGTTGGTAGGGATGACCTTTCCCCTCACTCCACCTCCCACCTTCACTTGTACTTGCCCCAAACCCTATCCTCTCTTTCTGTTGCAGGATTAATGACTTTGAGACTCATTGGATGTCTCTACCAGGGAAGCCTTGCATTGCTATGTCCCTAAACTCTAATGACCACCACAACTTAGTGTGCTATTTCACTCTCCTTAATATGAGTTTGGCATAAGTGTTTCCCCACAGAAAGGTCCATTCTCGAAAGGATAATTTCTGTTCAGAGAAAGGTGAAGGCAGCAGACGTAGTGGAGTCCTACAGAGATGTATTCCTCTTGTCTGTTACAGTTCCCAAAATTACTGTTCTCTCTAGTCTAAGTTGAACTCAAGGGAGATTTATAAGGAAAAGTCTTAGGATTATTTTTACCTACTTGCTAACAGCAATTACTTCTCATCCCACCCTCCCTCTCTTTTGGCTTTTTGAGACAGGGTCTCTCAACTTGGGCCTGTCTGACCAGAAACTTACTATGTAGACCTGTTGCATGAATCCTAAATGGTCTTATAATAAAAATCCAGAGTCAAATATTGGGGTAAATGCTGAAAGATCAGAGGAAACAAGCCACAGCCACTTCTTACCTCACCAGCTCCTCACCTGAAAAGGGAAGATCCTGTCTCCATGAATCCTCAGACTGAATGCCCATGAGTCTTCAGCCCTTCTGTCTCCTCATGCCTTATATTCCTTTGTCTGCCCAGCCATATCACTTCCTGTCTCAACCTTCCTAGTGCTGGGATTAAAGGTGTGTGACTCCCAAGTACTGAGATTAAAGGTGTATGCTACCACTGCCTTGCTGTTTCTCTTTTACACTGGATTAATCTCGTGTAGTCCAGGGTGGCTTTGAACTCAAAGAGATCCATATGGATCTCTTCCTCCCAAGTGCTAGGATTAAAGGTGTGTGCCACCACTGCCTGGCTTCTGTTTAATTTAGTGACTGGCTTTGTCTTCTGATCTTCAGGCAAATTTTATTTGTTAGAGTACAAACAAAATATTACCACATAGACCAGGCTGGCCTGAACTCACAGAGATCTGCCTGCCTCTCTATCTCCTTAGTCCTGGGATTAAAGTATGCACTACCATGTCCAGCCAATTTAAATTTCAATGTGTGTATGTGTGTGTGTGTGTGTGAACATGTTTTCCCATGCAGGGAGATTAAAGGACAACTTCGTGGAGTCAGTTCTTTCGTTGCATCTTTGGGAGGGGTCCTGGGATTCAACTCAGGTCTGCAGGCTAGAGTGGCAAATTCTTGCCCAGTGAGCCACCTCTTAGAGAACTTTTACTCCTTTTCTTTGTTTTCCATTTCCCTTACTGCCCTTTCTTCCTATTCCTTGCCTTTCCCACCCTTTCTTTACTAACCCATATCTAATTTATCTGAAGACAGAGGTACAGCCTATGTCAAAGAAAAATTGGAAGAAAGTTGCAAGAGAAATTACTTTCTTCATCCCTTCCTGGATATTTTCAAATCCCTGGGTCCTCATAATCTTTTGTGTCTAGTAACCCATTTTTGTTTTGTTTTTAATGATTCACCTTGCTGCTGGAAGGGCATGGGAGCACCTCCCCCATTTTTTTATTTCCTCCATGGCAGAGATTGTAATTAGTGGAACTCCTAACCCCCCTCCAACTTCGATTAGCTCCTCCCCCGGGGAGTCATTTATTTGATGGGTAAATCTGAAATGTGAATGCTGGAATGCTTTCTCATCTGCTCTTCTTCCTCAAGGAGCTAATAACCCTCAGGTGTTCCTATTCTCCAGAGCAGGCTCTGTCTCTGGAAGTTGATCCTATTCTAGGATTCCTTGGGTCAGAGACCAGGGTGCACAATTCTAGAATTTATTTAGTTAAGCCATGGCCTCTGGTCTAGTTTGACCAGTAATAAAGTTACTATTTGGCTTTCCACACAGTACTGCTTTGTTATTTTACTTACTAATGGATATCTCAGATGGGAAAGAAAGGTGCCTCAGTTCATGAGAGCTGCTGTTCACCAGTTGTCCCATGATCCATCTTCCATATAGATGACTCAAATGTAGGATTTATATGTGATGTCTCATAGGAGGATTTTTTTCTTACAAAATCATCAGGTACTACCTGACTTATTAATTGAACACATAGAAGAAAAAATTACCTAGTGTCTCTTCTAAGGCTTTAACCAATTGAACCAATACAATCAATTTTTTGGTTGTGTAAGTTCCATAGTCATTTGGATTTAGGATGTCCAATATTCACTCTTGTTTCCCAGTGCCATTTACAGTCTGTTGGTTTTTATGGCAGATGTGCTATGTTGCTGGCAGTGACTTGACTTCCAGATTCACAAATAAGCGATTTGAATTAGTCTCTTTCTCTGTTCTTCCACCCCTGTCCAGTGGACAATTTTACATCCATGTTTTGCTTTGTAATGTTTGATGACTTTTAATTTCTGGCTTGTATTTAGAGGCTTATAAGCAACTCTGGTCTAGTTATGTTTCCTGTTGGCCTTTGAATTCCCACAAACTATATAATCTTTCTCAAAAAATCAGTGGTTGTGTCGAAGAAGAGTAGAGAAAGTGAAGGAATGAAGAGAGAAGGGAATTAGGAGGGAGAGGAAAAGGAAATCAAGCAATCACTGAACTTAAGACCTCAAGAATGATGCCTTGAGAAGATCATGCCCTAGGCTTGATGCTATGCTAACCATACATGATAAGCCCTGCGACAGAGCGTAGGAGGAGGAAAGGGAGGGAACAGAACCCTTCAGAGCATCAAGTAGCCCTGAGCTATGACACCAGTGCAGTCAGGTAAAAACAAGACTTGTATATTTGGATTTCTTTTCTGGAAATATTGGCAAGACAAAGTAAGATTCCTATAAGGAAGAAACCTATTCTAATAAAAGCTAGAGCAAATTTTCTTATTTCCCAAATATACATGTCAGCAATTAGCTGTCTATGTTAACAGAAACTGAAGAGGCTTCGCAAGAACCTTCAGCATCTCCATCCTGAGTGCATGGGGCTGCTGATGGGCCACATGTGTTTGAGTGGATTTTGAAAATTAAAAACTAAAAGATGATATCATTAAATAAAGGAAAAATAGTCTGCTGACTCCATAATATATTTAACATCCCCCTATCCCTAGCTCTGACACTTATTAACATTCACATTATTTATAAAACTGTATGAGGAATGAACTGTTCAATTTTACAACCAAGTTTTCTTCTCTTATTCATGAGAAGAAGGAGGAAAAAAAGATTTGCTTTATTTATGTAAGGGTAATGACTGAATACCCGTTGAATGGTTAGATGGGTCTATGAAGGAGCAATGCTTCTGCTGTGTGCTTATGCCCACCCTGGGCGGCCTGTAAAACCTTCACTGCTGTTCTCAGGATCAGCCTTCATGAATTCACCATATAAACTTTTAATGAGTGACCTATTTGCAGGACTCCCATCCAGATTAGCAAACACAAGTCGATAGAACTTCAAACGCCTTTTCCCTTGTAACTTCTCTTTCCTCATATGTTTAGAACCAAGGTTGCCGTAAAATCACACAGCACCAAGTGCTGGAAGAAATACTTTCGACTCATTACACGTTTGCTTTTGGATTGATTTTCAGGCATTGTACATTTAAAAATATTTTACTGATGCCAATTTTTTCACATCCCCTATATTCAATTGCTCAACCCCATATAGGATTGGGATCCATGGTTTAAGAAAATATGCTGTAGCCTATGTAGGGTTTTAAAAATGTTAACCAAAAACTTCTTAGTGAACTATAGAGGCTTCGTAATGTTGAAGTAAGTAGATGGCCTCCATTCATGTGTATACAGGCGTCTCTAAGTGGAGTCAGTGGGTCCTGAAGAAGTACACAAAAATGTGAGGGGAAGGTGAGGAATGGGGAGAAGTTGGAAGGAAGGGAATGGGTGGTTTTGATCAAAACACATTTACATGTATAAAATTTTCAAACAACAAAGATTATTAAAAAAAGAAAGAGTAACATGACATAATGACACTTGGAAACTAGAAGAAAAGAATTGTGGTCATTATATTTGATTTAAATTAATAAGCAATTAGGATACACTAATGGCTCTGAGACATTTTTTAAAGATAATTTTACAAATAAAGGCGATGTCTTACTCGTCCACCCAAAGTGCAGCCACTTAAAGTGCAGCCACTTAAACTTCAATGGTATTTCCTTCTTATTGTTTGCCTTTCCTCTGGAATTTGCATATAAGATGTAAATTAGATTAAAGTCTGAATGAGGATTGAAACATGAAAACATCACTCTCTGTGTACTTAGTTAGTAGCCAGTTGTGATTAGAATCCCCAAGTGTGCGTATTTAGGAGAAAGGGGAGGACAGTGACATGGGAATGTTTCTCTCTGTCATTGTCCTGTGCATACTTCTCAATTACTGAAGCCTCCACCAAACAATGGAAGTATAGTCTGTGTAATTAAAGCTGTAAGGCTCTGACGGAAAGCCGTTCTTTTATAGGCTCTTTAAAGAATATGAATAATAATCTCCAATGAGAAACTGACATACTCCTAAGCTTAGAAAATGTCAGTGGTCTTTTTAAAAATTCCACCAAAATTTAACAGTATTTTATAAACATTGAAAGAAAAAAGAAACCAGCCTAACCCCATTATGTTGGTACAATTTTCATTTTGGCGTGTTCCTCCACATCTTGACCACATGCACAGTTATTGTTAGTTCTCAGGCAAACTTGCAGTCTCTTTTAACAGTGTTTTATCCTCAATCTGATTTTTATACAATTGTCATAATTATCATTTGGAAGAGTTTTAATAATCTCATTTATGGGAATTTATCACATGGAAAAAATTCACCAGAAGGAAAAAATACTCTATAAAGATGTTCATGGCAGCATTACGCATGGAAATAAAGGAGTGAATGCAGTCGTTGTCCAGCAGTGGTAAATCAGGGACCTATAAACAGGATGGAACATGACATCTGTGCTTTCAGCAGTAGCCAAAAGAGTAGAGATTCTAATCATGGCTCTTGGTCTGCCCAAGGGGCTCTAATGGTCCAGCTGAGGTTCACAGGAGGGTGAGTCATGGTCCAGCTCTGCCTCTTCTGTTCTGCTCCTATAAAATACCTCACTGGGCAGAAGGAGAAGAGTAATGAGTGCAGGAGGTCCAGGATACAACGATCCCTTGACATTTAGCACAAAATGAAAGGGAATCCCCTACTCTTGGGTCCCAATGGAGACATGTCGGCAAGTCAGAGGTGGCACTCTCCCAACCCCACCCCCAGGTTTTTTTTTAAGACCAGTATGTGGCTCTGCCTTGGCTCACCTGATTTTGAAAACCAGACTAAGAAAAAAATAATTTGATTAGTAAAGGGGTTACCACTGGTATGGAGGGACTGGAATAGACCACTAACGTGGATTAGAATTTTCAGCTCCCTGTGAGGTACACAAACTGTAACTGTTTTGATGGAGAGAGCCATGGCTGTGATGGGTATGCAGGGTGTCTTTGCTGTTCTGATATATGTTCATACACAGGTGGGTGAGGTGGCCTGGCCAAACTACTACTTTGGCTTATTGCAGGGATACAGTTACTCCACCAGTTACTCCACCAGGAATATGTTTAAGAAATGTTTTCATTAATATCATTAATGAGGACTCTCAAAATAAGTCACCCCCTCCCCAATAAAGATGGACCAGTGTGTTGTAAATACCTTGGTTATTCACTGACACAGCATTAGTAATTGCTCCTTTTCGGGTATATATAGCAGTAAAGATAAAGTCTTCATTTTTAATGCCATACTTATTTTGAAATAAAATACCAAAGTAACTTCAATGTTTTAGTGCAGTGAGATAATGGCCCAAAATAGAAACGTGCATGTCCTTTCCTGGTCTTATGATTCCTGACACCCCCAGTTAGGCAGCAGGTGACACCAGCAGTTCTCAGAATATAGTCATTCTAATAGCAATCCCAAACCCGACATTAAAAGATTTAACTAACCGAAAAGTTAATGTTCAGCTTCAAATTCTCAAACAGACATTTGAGATTCAGGACAAGGATAACTGATGAAAAGAAAAGGTATTTTGTATTGTAAAAAAAAAAAATGGTTTCAAAAATGTAATTTTTGTGATTTACTGACTACACTGGGGAGGAGTCTTAGTTATTTTCTGCTTCTGTGGTAAGATACCATGACGAAGGCAATTTATAAAAGAAGGCATTTAATGGGAGGCTCACGGTTGCAGAGGGTTAGTCTGTGACTGTCATGGTGGGAAGCAGAGCAGCGGGCAAGCATGGCACTGGACCAGTAGGTGAGCTCTCATATCTTGATCCACCAGCAGGAAGCAGAGAGGCAGAGACGCTGGGAACGGCATTGGACTTTTAAACCTCAAAGCCCACCCCCAGTGACGCACCTTCTTCAACAAGGCCACATTTCCTACTCTTTCCCAAACAGTTCCACCAGCTGTGGACCACGCATTTAAATACATGGACCTGTCTTCATTCAAGCCATAATGGGAGGAATTCTCATTTTTACTGCAAGAATGGAGTAAATTCATTATGAAGCAGATTTCAACAGTGTTATTGTAATTTTATCAGAGGAAAAAAATTGTAACATAAAACCAGTTTTTGAACAAATTAACTAGTTAATTATTTACTTTTAAAAAGACAGGGCCTTGCTATGTAGGCCAGGATGGCTGTGAACTCATTGGCAATTCTCTCGTTTCAGTTTCCTGAGGGAAATTACAGGCTTAAAACTCCATTTAAAT
Source organism: Peromyscus attwateri (assembly GCA_902168425.1). Lineage (NCBI taxonomy): Eukaryota > Metazoa > Chordata > Mammalia > Rodentia > Cricetidae > Peromyscus > Peromyscus attwateri. The sequence continues at coordinate 7,231 of CABHPP010130593.1, read as the reverse complement.
GAGTGCCTTGACTCAGGAAAGCTATTAGATAGAACTTTTTTTTTTTCTTTCCCTTTTTCAGGAAAGTGCATGTCCTAAACACTAGGTCCCGATTTGGCTGTTGCTTTGACCTTGTTTAAGGAGTCAACCAGGAAAGCCCAAAGACAACACTTGAGGAAGTCTTAGGCTCTTACACTTACGCTGCTGCCGACAGAAAGTACAGCTTAACTGCTGGATAAACAAACAGAAAGCTTCACAGTAGGCTTGTCCACCCCATCAACGTTGGGTTGTGAACAAAACAGTGACTTCTCTTGCTCCAGAATCCGCTCACAGAATCTCACATGGAAGTGGGATGTCTCATTCTCGGTCAGAGCAGCTCCACTCGCTGAAAGCATTCCATCGTCTCAAAGCAGTCAACGGGCCCAATTAGTTACCTCATACTGTTTGCTTTTTTCTCTGTCATTTTTTATTAAGTTTCAAACACTCTAAGTGTTATAACTTCCATATGTGAAATGGCCATTACCATGGACAGATGTGTGGCTGTAGCCCGTCGTTCAGCATGAGGACAGCTGAAGGCCCTCTGGATTCCCTTTCATCTACTTGCACCACACGGGACCTTCTGAACTTTGTTACTTGCTTGTTTTTATATTAAAAACAGCGCGTGTTAGTGTGTGTTCCATTGGTGTTGCTGTGACAGCCTACCACAGGCTGGATCCATGTATTAGCATTTGATCTGCTTGGTGCCCTCCCACAGTGCCCTCTCGTGGAGGAAGGCAAAAGGACAAGGAACAACCAACTCCCTTTGCCATGCTACTCATGAGGACACCTGACCTCATTCACAAGGAAGGGATGGACCTTCATGGCCTGATCACCTTTTTGAGGTCCCACCTTTTAACACTGACACATTGACAGCACCAGAGGCTGGAATGAGGACACACTGAAACTTCACTCTTCCACCTATGCCTCCCCCCCCCCCCCCCCACTAATGTCTCACATACAAAATGCATTCCTTCCGTCTTAACAGCTCCCAAGGTCTTAACCCAACTCATTGTAGCAACAACTCAAAAGCTTCCAGATCAGAGCCTCATGTAAATATCATCTAACTCAGAAAAGGAGCAGACACAAGGCATCATCCATCCTGAGGCAAATTCCCCTCCAGCAGTGACCTGAGACATCAAACAAGTTGGGTGGTTTTGAGATATAAGGACGGGACAGGTATGGAAAAGACAGGCTTCCGAGCTGGGGCTTGCTGGTCAGCCGTCCAGCCAGTGGGTAAATTCTAGGTTCAGTGAGAGACTCCATCTCAAAAAGAAGAGAGTTATTTTGGAAAACACCTGTTGATCTCTGCTTCCACACACATGTGCACATGCATCCCCTACCAGGGACACAGAAAAATGCATACATATACACAGAGAGAGAGAGAAGGAAGATGCACAGCTGCCATTGGGGAGCTGCATGCCACCTTCTGAAGGCACAATAGCCTTTTTCTGCATGGAAGACTTGTCTTTCCTACACTGGAAAATGGGTTTTAACAACCAACTTTACCATTTACCCTCTATGTGACCATTGATAAGCCCTTAACCTTGAGTGGTTTGTTTCCTTAAATTATGTCTTCATAGAATGGTTTTTTTTTCTTTTAAGAGAAGGGATTTTTAAAAAAATTTTTTTATTTTTATTTTTTAAATTGGTTTTTCGAGACAGGGTTTCTCTGTGTAGCTTTGCGCCTTTCCTGGAACTGGCTTTGGAGACCAGGCTGGCCTCGAACTCACGTCTTGTTTTGTAGTCCAGCATGGTTTGAAACTTGGAGTCCTTCTGCCTCTGCTTCCCCAGTGCTAGGATTAAAATCGTGTGCTGCCACGCTCAGCTTTGAAAATTTTTTTTTTTAAGATCTAATAAACATTTTGTGCTTTATGAGCTATGGCTGTATGGAAGTCTTGGGAATTAGTTGTCCTTAGTTCTGATTTCTTGACCCCCAGAGAACAACTCACAGAGGCCACCTTGGGTGACTTTTTTTTTCTTCCAAGATAGTGTAGTTGATGCTCAGGAGGGGATTATGGCCTGAAAGGGTGAGTGGATGGGGTGGATGATTTCGGCTGTGAGGATGTACCTTCCAGCAAAAGTAAGGAGTTCTGTATTGCTTTAAATTTCTTCCCTACCTGCTGGCAGAGCAGCACATCAAGACTGATTGCTGCAGTTAAGATTCCCAATACATGCTGTTTGAAGGCTGCTAAGCAGGGTAAAGGTAGGAGAGAAAGAGAGCTCTTTCTAATCAGGTGATCTGAACAGAGCGTGCAGTTGAAAGCATCTCAGCCGGAGGATCTGAGTAGCTGCCTCCTTCCCTGGGTTTGCTTCTAACACACTCTTTTTGGTTTCAGTTTTGTGCGAGCTCGAACTGACATGGCAGGCTGGGATGAGGCTGTCTGTGAAAGGTAGTTGAAAGTCAGGTTGGAACAAAGCACATGCATGTTTCTTGCAGAGGCTGCGGAGCTTGTTGACTGGAAGCCTGCCTGCCAGAACAAGATCCTTCTGCGCACAGCAGAAACAATCTGCCATTGTCTCCAGGGATAAAACAGTGCCAATAAAACATGAAAACTCCAGCCGAGAGGAGGAACGCACGCAGCATTAACTGCTTCGTCGCTGAAAGGAGTGATGGGAAAGTAGAGACAGAACAAAAATTCTCTCCTTGTTTCTCATCTTCAAGTGTACACATCACACAAACGCAGTACCCAAAGCCAAGCCCACCACAGGCCCACTTACAGGGAGTGAATGAGTCCCTCCCTGTGGAGCTGCTTGTTGGGTTAGAACTCTTTCATTCTGGGGGGTTTAATGCCGCCAGGAGAGATGACCTCTGTGGCCTCATTTATGCTGGCCTTGCTCCAGATATTATAAACTCAGGGAAAGCTCCAGGCCAGGCCCAGGGGTAAGACAGTAGAGTGTACATAACTCTCAGGACACCTTAAGGGTAGGGAATGAAGTGCAATGTCCACAGAAGGGCAAGTGAAGTGGGAGAAAAGTCCTAAGAAAGTGGACTGATTCAGGTCATGGGAAGGTTTGCCTTAGTTTTAAGTTTTGGCGTGTTCTCCCCCAGTCTCTGATGAAAACCAAGAAAGGAATATTAGTGGAATTGATGTGGTGACTACCCTCTTCCTTCAGTCTGGTCGGCACTATGACTCATAGCTTGGACTCTGATTCTCTTATCTTCCACCTTCATTACCAAGTCTTCCCTACCTTTCTTACTTGTGTAACTTCAAGCACTGTGCAATAGTTCAAGATTCCAGAAGTCTGAGGAAAGCTTGGAATCGTGGAAACAGTCATGAAGGAGTAAAGACATGCACCTGTGGGTATGTCTGTATTCTCAGCCACTGGGAGGTGGGGGCTGGAGGATCAGAGTTCGAGTTTATCCTCAGCTACATAGTGAGTTTGAATCTAGCCTGGGCTGTAAAGATCCTGTCTCAATAAATCAAACCAAAACAACAAAAGAAGTACAATTGTGGCCAATTCCACCAAAGGGACTGGGAAGATGAATTGTGGGTAGAGCGCTTGCTTCCTGAGCGTGAGGACCTGAGTTTGGATCCCCAGCGCCCAAAGCCAGGTGTGGTGGTGTGGTGGTCAGGTCCTCTTCTAGTTCCACGCATGACAAATTTGTCTGTGATCCTTCATGAACCGTCTGGGAGAGGAAGACAATGTGGCTCTGTTTGAAAACGAGGGCCTGTTTGTTTGACCAGGACAACTTCTTGTGTGTTTCTTTATTCCCCCTCCTACTTCTCGCTCTCTGTGTGCCTGAGGTACTCCCAAAGACAGGACAGCATGGAGGAAAGCCCTCCAAGTCTGTGTGGATGCCCTTGTCTCGGAGACAATGTTAATTAGCTTTTGGATACAAGACAAGGTTGTCTTTGCCCAGAGAGCAAATCATTGGAGCTGTGTCTAGGTCTTAGAGGTATCTGTGATTTCAGGTTTGCCTTCACGTCTATGTAGAATGCAGGAAATCTCAAATGAACTCCTGGAACTCTGTTTCTTAAAACTTCTTCCCAGTGCAGCGGTGGTGGCGGCGGCGGCGACGGCGGCGGGGGCACACACCTTTAATCCCAGCACTCAGGAGGCAGAGGCAGGTGGATCTCTGTGAGTTGGAGGCCAGCCTGGTCTACAGAGCGTGTTTTAGGACAGCCAGGGCTACATAGAGAAACCCTGTCACAAAAAAAATCCACCAAACAAAAAAAAAAAAAATCTTCCCAATTCGGTGCGACTGCCAGCAGCACTGTTTCGTGCTCCAGTCTCTGCAGACACTCTGGGATCTGCCTCTCCACCCTTAGGCTGACCCAGAAACAATGACTATCTCAAGAGAAAAAGCAGCTTGAAGCACTGGGCTTATTTTCCTATGTTTCCTCCCGGCTCCAAGATTTTGGCTTTCTTTTTTTTTTTTTCATTGTTGGTCCCTTGATATGATCGAACTCTTGAGTTTTTGGTTTTTGGTTTTTTTTTTTTTTTTTCTCCTGCCCCAGGAGCATGTTAAAAGCTTTGCTTGGCGTCTTTGCATCATTTTCTGCCCATCTCCTCAACCTCTGCACCCAGCCTTGATGACTCTTCTGGGCCATTGGTAGTTCCTATGTATTGTTGGCTCTGTTTTCCTACAACTAAAGCTTTACAACTAGTAGTAGAATAGGTGTGCTATAAGCACAAAAGTGAAATCCTGCTTTTTTTTTTTTAGTACCATAAATGGAAATGGGCTCCAGTTTTGCAATGAACTGATTATGTTAAATTCATGTGTTGAATGTTAACCTGCAAAGTGATAGCATTAAGAGGTAAGGCCTTTGGATGGCAATTTGGTCATGAAAGCAGAGTGCTGGTAATTAATGTGATATCCTAACTAATCCCTTAATGGGATTAATGACCATATAAAAGAGACCCATGGAGATTCCTTGCCCTTCCCATCATGTGAGGGCACAGAGAGAAGATGGCCATCTGTAACCCAGGAAGTACCCTCACTCCACCAATCCGGTAATGCCAGTGTAACTAGGAGAGAAAAGGTCTGTTATTTACGTCATCAGGTCTTAGGTATTCTGTTACAGGAGCTAAGAAAGATCACCTCGTTTGCTTTCTCTTCTGCCTTGTTTTGAACCTTTGGTTTTAACCTAAAGAGCTAAAAATGTGCTTGATTGACTTTGCTGCAGTTTAATGAAATGGGACTCTTCTAGGATTATGTATGTGATTCTAATGGATGATCCATTCCGCTTGTTTCTCCCATGGTGATGTGCAACATCCCTGCTGTAGAATAACTGTGGAATTAATGAATGTTTTTCCATATCACGGGTAAGATATTCCCCTCATTGGGACTCCAGCTGCATTATTCGGGGTGTCTGCCAAATGGACATTTCCTGCCTGAGACAGGACAGACCATCTGCACCTCTCTTGAGGCAAATGGGAAAGAAAGCCAAAAGACAGATCACTTCCGTTTCTTCAGCTGTGAAATGAACAAGATGACTCCAAGTCCCTCCCAGACTTGATCATCCGAGAATTTGTTGAGGAACCCACCCTCATCTTTTGGTCCCTTTATTGAGAACTTTTTCAAAGACAGTGCCATATCTGCACTGCTATATTCTCAGCCTCCTTAGGGCCCTTTGTGATAGGCAGTCTTTAGTTTGGATGGTCATTCTTGTATAGATTTGTTAATCCCACTGAAAGAGAGTAAAGACCGTTACCCAGATTCTTTTAGTTGAATTTAGCAAGTTTTATTTTCTATCAGACACGGCTATCTCCCTAAAGCAGGGTTTGAGAAAATAGTATTGAACACAGGAGAAGGTGGGGTTTATATTAGCCTCCAAACTGCAAGGCCATGGGGTTTTCGATTACATAGGGACTTGGCTGAACATTTCACAATTATTTGGTAGAACAACTTGTCAGTGTGGAGGTTAGGGTACAGGGTGTGACATGTCAAATTCTAGAAAATGGGTCAAGATGTGGTCAAATCCAATTTTTACAGAAAACAAGAATGAACTTATTATGTCCTTGTAACAATATGGCTTTTAATCTTGAGGTGGAATCAGGCTGGCCCATCAACTCTTTTCACCACTGTCTTAGTATCTCCTAAGGCTGATGTAACAAATGAGCACAAACCAGATGGGTTAAGACAAAGGAAATTCAGATTGGAGAGACAGCTCAGTGCTTAAGAGTACATGTTGTTCTTGTAGAGGTCCTGGGTTCAATCCCAGCATCCACATGTGGTTCACAACCACCATCTATAACTTCAGCTTCAGGATATCTGATACCCTATTCTGACCTCCGAAGGCACCAAGCACTCATATGATACACATAAATACATGTAGGTGAAACACACATAAAATGAATAAATCTAAAAAAAAAAAAAGACAAAGAAAAGTCACTATTGACTAGTTCTTGAGGCCAGAAAGTCTGAAATGAAAATTGGTAAGTTGGGTTCCTTCTTGAGGCTCTGAGAAAAACCACCCTTTGTCTCTCCCATCGCTTCCAGGAGTGCTCTTCAGCTTGGCCATACACCATTCCACGCTCCCTCTTCCCATCACTGCTCTCCTCCGTGTCTTCCCACAAGGACCAGTCATTGAGTTAGAGCTCAACCTAAATGCCTTAATCTCAAGTTCTTCGGATAGTTCCATCTACAAAGAATGCTATTTCTGATTTAGGTAAGATTCTGAAGTTCATCATGGACGTTAATTTTTGAAGAACTCTAGTTAACAGCCACCTATGTTGTCATCATCAACCTCTTCTTCCTCCTCCTTCTACTCCTTCCCTCCCCCCACTCCCCAGGACTTATGCTTGAACCTTGTATATGTTAGGCAAGCACTCTGACACTGAACTGCACTCCCAGCACCCAATCTTAAATCAAAATTTTACGTGGGCAGGAATTACATCTGCTTTGTCCATTACAGACTCTTCAATGCTTCGTACATACAAGGCACTTAGCACTTGTTGAATGAATGAGTGAATGAGGTTGAAACAGGGCCCAAGCCATAGAAATTCAGAAAATGAAGCCACTGCATTCAAATTAAGTTATTATTCCATGACAACCTTCTGGAGCTCCCTTTTTATGATTTTTCAATGTATTTAAAGTTTTGTGTGTCTTAGTGGGCTGACAGAAATGAAATCCATAAGTGCAGAAAGTGCTACTAATCTTAGTATTATTTTCCTACTTTCATATTCTCTGTTCTTAGTTTTCTTCCTTTTTGGTTACCATCACTAGTCTTTTTTTTAATATCTGTTTTCCTTTCTTTTGTTTTTTTTT
>CABHPP010130592.1:37120-47306 GCA_902168425.1 Peromyscus attwateri | reverse complement strand
TTTTTTTTTTAAGTGCAATGAAAGTATTTGGTGTTTTCTAGGTCCCTGGCATATCTAGTCTCAGGTTCTTGATCACCCAAGCAGTGTCCTAGGTGGGCCCCATCTCATGGAGTTTGTCTTCAGTCAAATAAGAGATAGGTTGGAAGCAAAGTGCTGGAGAGGCCCACAGAAATCCACAAAGATGCCCCCACAATAGACTGCTGGCAATAGTCGAGAAATAGCCCGATCCGACCTACCCTGGTGATAGAATGGCCAAACACCCTAATTGTCGTGCTAGAAACCCCATCCAGTGACTGAGGGAACTAGATGCAGATATCCATGGTCAGGCCCTGGGTGGAGCTCCGGGAGTCCAATTGGCGAGAAGGAGGAGGGTTTATGTGAGCAAGAGTTGTTGGGACTAGGGATGGATGGAATACAGGGACAAGTGGCCAAACGAATGGAAACACATGAACTGTGAACCAATGGCTGAGGGGCCCCCAACTGGATCAGGCCCTCTGAATGGGTGAGACAGTTGATTGGCTTGATCTGTTTAGGAGGCATCCAGGCAGTTGGACCGGGTCCTGTACTCAGTACATGAATTGGCTGTTTGAAACCTGGGGCTTAGTAGAGACCGTTGGCTCAGCCTGGGAGGAGGGGACTAGACCTGCCTGGGCTGAGTCCACCAGGTCTATCTCAATCCTCGGGGGAGTCTTTGCCCTGGAGGAGATGGAAATGGGGGGTGGGCTGGGGGGAAGGGGGCGGGGCGGGAGCAGGGAGAATGGGGGAATCTATGGCTAATATGTAAAGTTGAATTATATTGTAAAATAAAATAAAATAAATTCAAAAAAAAAAAAGAGATAGGTTGGTTACTCCAGCAATCTTTGTACCACCATTGCACTGGCATATCTTGTAGGCAGGACCATTGTAAATCAAAATGTTTGCGAGTGGGCTGGTATTTTACATTTCTCCTTGGTAGCATGTGGAGTATCTTCCAATGAAACAGACACTAGTAAGAGGGGTGTAGGCTCTATTTCTCTGTGTTCACTGATTTGTATAGGTGTTGTCTTCAGCAATAGGGCCTTGACATCGGTTAGTGGAGAGCAACTTATACTCCTTGGTTTTTTTGAGGGTCCCCATGAAATCCCATCAACAGCAAGTCAATTAGATTTAACCAATTTCTAATACTTGAAACTTCATTTGGTGACAAGATGTCCTGTTGGGGCTCTGTCTCCCCCATTTTTGAAGATTTCATTTAGATCACCTTAATATATTTATATATGCTAGGAAGCTTTTATGGTATTAGGTTTCCACATTATCCCTCAAATGGTCCTTAATTTTAGCTGTCTCTCCCATACTCCCTTCCTTGTCCCCTCCCCCTGATTCTCCCATTCCAGGCCCCATCATTCCATCCATAACTATCTATTCTATTTACCTCTCCTAGGAAGATCTACATCTCTCACACCTTCAGTCCCTTACTCTATACCTAACCTCGTAGGTTTTACATATTATAGTTTGGTTATCTTTGATTTTTTTGCAGCTGATATCTGAATATAAGCAAATTCCTACCATATTTGCATTTCTGTGTCTGTGTTACCTCACTCAGGGTTTTTTTTTTCTATTTCCATTCATTTACCTGTAAATTTCATGATTTCATTTTTTAACAGCTATTATTCCACTGTGTAAATATACCACAATTTCTTTATCCATTCATCTGCTGAAGGACATCTAGGCTGCTTCCAATCGCTGGATATTATGAATAGAGCAGCAAAGAACATGGTTCATCAAGTTTCTCCGCAGTAGGAGTACTGTGCTTTGGGCACATGTCCAAGAGGGGTATAGCTGGATCTTGAGGGAGACAGTTCCCATCTTCCTGAGGAACTTCCACACTGATTTCCATAGTTTCTGCACAAATTAGCACTCCCACCAGCAAGGGATGAGTGTTCCTCTTGCTTCACATCCTCTCAAGCATGAGTTGTCTTTTGTTTATTGATTTTAGCCGTTCTGACCAGTGTAAGATGAAATCTCAAAATAGTTTTGATTTACATTTTCCTGATGGCTAAGGATGTTGAACATTTCTTTATGTTTCTCTACCATTTGAGATTCCTCTGTTGAGCATTGTCTGTTTATATCTATACCTCATATTTAAAATTGGATTATTTCTTTTCTTGATATCTAGTTTTTAAGTTCTTTATATAGCTGGGGTATCAGATTTCTATTGGATGTGCATTTGGTTAAAAAAAAATCTTTCCCATTCTGTAGGCTGCCTCTTTGTCTGAATGACAGTGTGCTTTGCTATGCAGAAACTTCTCAATTTCATGAGGTCCCATTTTTATTATTAGTCTTAGTGCTTGTACTAATGGTGTTCTGTTCAGAAAGTCTTTTCTTTTGTCAGTGTGTTCAAGGCTACCTCCCATATCCTCATCTGTCAGTTCAGTGTATCTGGTTTTATGTTGAGGTCAGTTGATTCACTTGGACTTGAGTTTTGCCCAGGGTGATAAATATGATCTTTTTGCACTCTTCTATATGCAGACATCCAGTTTGACTAGCACCATTTGTTGAAGATCATTTTTTCCAGTGTGTATATCTGGCTTTTTAAAATGAACAATCAGGTGTCCATAGATGTATGGATTTATCCCTGAGTCTTCAATTCAATTTCATTGATCAATGTGTCTATTTCTGTGCCAGTACCATGCCGTTTGTATTACTATAGCTCTGTAGTAAAACTTGAAATTGGGGGTGGTGATAACTCCCTCAGTTCTTTTATTATTTAAGATTGTTTTAGCTATCCTGTTTTGTTGTTGTTTTATTTTGTTGTATGATCCATGTGAAGCTGAAAATTGTCCTTTCAAAATCTGTCAAGAGTTGTGTTGGAATTTTGATGGGGATTACATTGAATATGTAGATTGCTTTTGGTGAGATGACCATTTTTGTTATATTAATTCTACTGACTTACTTGCTTCTCTGGTGGTTTGGCTGGTGGAGTTCCAGGGAATGCCTGCTGGAGTTGGGGGTTGAAGATAACCAGATGAGTGGGGAGAAAGGTTGGAAGAGAAGATCTGGGAGAATGGAGGAAAAGAGAGTGGGTAGGCAACAGCAGGTGGTCTACTACAGATCTGGAAATGAGACTGAGGGAAATAGATTGGGAGGAGAGTTGGGAGAGGTGAAGATCTGCAGTTATCCTACTTGCTTCTTTGGCTGTGTAGCCTAGAGGTTCCCAGGGAACACTTGTTGGAGTTGAGGACTGGGATAAAGTGATGAGTATGTGGAATGAAGGTTGAAGGGAGGAGATCTATGTGATCCACTGGAAATGGTTACAGGGAGAGAGGGAAGGCTGCAGTGGATGATCTGCTACAGGTCTGAAGATGAGACAGGGAGATTAGATTTGGAGAAACAGAGAGAAAAGAGATTTGCAGTTGGTCTACCTGCTTTCCTTACTAATTCTTATTTTTATCATCAAATGGTTCCAGCAGTTGTAAGATATTTCTATATCACTGAAATCATGCTGGTCAGTTGGATGAGCAAATGGAGGTCTTGGGGAAAAAATGTTTGCTAATAAAAGTTGAAAATTTTCTGGAATCAGCCACTAAGGTAAAGATGTTAGGTATACAGTTATTGGGGACATTCATAAAATAAGTGAAAAGTAAGTGATACATTTTTAATCTTCTATACTAAAGACCTAGTAATACCTACTATGGTTATATTTATAGATGAGACCACTAAGAGAATGTTTAAGTTAAATTATGTCTTAAGGGTAAGGCTCTGATCCAACAAGTTGATTGCTTTTGTTACATTATCAGGCCACATACAGTGATGCTTTATATGATGTAAAACTGTATTCATAATCCCAGGATCTAACGCCTACCTCATTTTTGTAATGTAGGTTCCACATTCTTAATTATGTTGCCTTTCACATCAAGTGCCGTGCTTCAATGTGGGGATGTTAGTGTGTTTAGATATTTAGTTGAGCACTTTTGTGTTATATGTAAGGCGTACAGGATTTTCACATCTATACACCATCCTGTCTACAGAACCTAGAGAGGTGTACTTGGGGTTTAGTCCTCCTGACTGATGGTCAGGAGGATGTACCAGCTGTTCTGCATTTGAGCAGCATCAGTAAGATGGAACATTCTTCTCTAGGACACAGCAGTGAGGGCTTTAAGGAGTTTTATGTGCTGTTGTGTTCCCTGTAGGAATGAAACACGAATCAAACAGTAAAGCAAGAGTGATTGCGCTTATCATTACAAGCAGTGACCTACTTGGGGAATTTATGTTTCTGTTGTTTTAACTGTGGGCTCAGCATGCTCTGTGACTCTGGATCTTAAAGGGGAAGCACTTCTATTAGGACAATTATCAAGTGTCCTCTTTCATGAGAAGCTACAATGCTTCCCTAGGCACAGAACCCTCCTGCCAAGAGGCCCACAGTACCTTTAGCCACCAGCTGATGTCCATGATAATTCACTTTAGTACTTGCTATGATTTTGTTACTGTACTTCAGAAAAATTGTTTTAAATTAGGAAAGATGCATTTTCTCATGGTTCCAGTCCATGGTCATCTGGTTCATTGCTGTATACAGGAAGCAAGATAAATATCTTTGGGGTGAGTATGACAGACAGAAAGCAGAGGTGGAGAAACACAGGATGGGGGGGAGGATGGCAAGACACATTTTAAAGACACACCCTCACTGATGCCTCCTCCAGCAAGGCTCTCACCATTTCACTACCTTCTGAGATGCTCCTCAATTTAAATGTGTCATTGTTTGAATACGTCGGTGAAGGCAGAGTCCTCATTTTACATCTTCCTCCCCAAATACCTGCATTTATGCATTACTTTTATGAGGGAACAAAGCCTTAAATATGTGAATCTTTCTCTTGGGTACCACTTAATATTTATATTATAGCATCATCATGCTGGGGCTCTGAAAATAAGCTGAGCTCTTCTTAGAAATATTTAACCAAGAGACAGAAAATCCTCAAGGAAAAAATTAATTTGGGCAGAAAAGGATATCAAAATTGAATCAACATTAGCACTTTGGCATATAGAACATTTGTTGGAATACAATATGGTATATACGGGAGCAGATATTGGAGTGTAATGTATGTAGATAGGTAATGAATTGAACTGCAGGAGAAAATTTGTATACAACATATAGTCAAGAAACCAAGCGAGATTAGATAAGCATTCTTATAACTTCAGCTACGTCATCACCAAACACAAGCATCCCAGTGATGCTGGACAGGAGTGCCTTTCAGACCTCAGCAAGTCATGACTCTAATCTGTTCTTACATGGGACAATCCAAATTTTTCTAAGTATATTCCTGTGTTCATTTCTAAGTGAGGCTGCTCTAGCAGCTGTCCAGAGTCTCAGGATGGCCCTAATAAAAACTCCAAGTGTGCATTTAAGGCTCAGGTATGACCAGCCCCACCCCAGCACAGATATTCTAAGATTATAAAAATCCATAATAGAAATTAGTAAAGGGAAATAAATACCATCATAAAATCTATACGGGAAAACTCTATTGTCAAATGCTACAAACTGCAACACAGCACTTTTTTTTTGCGATTGTCAGTGATTCATAAAATGCAAAGGAAAAAATTCCCACAGAATTGAAGAATTAGAAATATAAAGAAATGAGATATGCTGTATTGATTTTTTTCAGGATACTAATTTTATTAAAATTATAGCATGCATGTATGTGTTCTTTACTTTTCTTTCTTTTTTAATTCAGTCTTCATTGATTGATTGCAGTGCCAGTGATTGAACCCAGGACTGTGTACATACTGCACATATGTGCAACACTGAGATACAGCCATAGCACACATTTACTGCTCATTAAAGAAATAAGTACTTAAATACCTTACAGTATTACAGTGGAGAAGTAGACAACAAGCCATCTAAAACCTCTCTATTGATGATGACTAGTAGATTGTACTATTTCATTTTTTATTGCTCACTATTTTTAGATACGTACAATGTACATATTTAGTGCTTGTTTCTTTTTCTGTCTCTCTCCAATAATCTGAAATGGAACCTAAAATATACTCTGTGTGTAATTGTGAACTTCTTATGTCAATCTTTTCTTCTCACCCTTCTTCTCACGTCCTGGCCTTTGATAAGTGATCCATATTTCACCTTTGCTGTGGAGTTCTTTAGTTCTTTCTCGATCATGAGCAGCAGAGCACAAATAACACCTGGGCTTTTTGGCTTATTTTGTTAATGTAGGTTCTGTAGGGTTATGTTCTTCTCTCACAGTGTGGTTTGAATGCAAACTGTCTCCTCTGACAACCTCTTGGAATCTAGTACCCAGGTGTGGCGATGCTGAGAGCCGAATGAACTTCTAAGATGTGGATTCTCATAGGTTGGGACTGAGTCATTGGAACCTGATTTCAGGAAGAGTTAATGTTGTTCTCTTATTAACATTTCTAGTTTGTACCATCATGTTTGGTGTGGCAGTCAGTTTCCCACCCACACCCCAGGTCCAGGTTCTCCATCTACCCAGGCAACCTCTTTCTTTTCTGGTGATGCTATTTGCTGCAATGTGATGCATCAAGAGGGGACTTTGTCAGCACGGGTGCAATGGTTTGGGGCATAACCTGTTCTAGAACTTTAAACTGAATAAGCATCTTTTCTTTTTAAAATATTCCAACTCAGGTGTTTGGTTACAGCAATAGCTGAAGGATATACATAAGTGTACACTTATGGTTTGTTGAGGAGCTTTGTTGTTGTTTTTTGTTGTTGATATTTAAAAGAGAGTTTATAATGAATTCTAAAAATGAATCTATTTTAATTGATAAACATGTTGAGTTTTGGGTAGAAGGTCTTTTGTTCAATATATCCTACAAATACTTTGATTAACATTTATTTAAGCAATATCTACTCAATAGCCTTCCTATTTTCTTGTTCTTTCTTTATATGTAAGCATTTCTTCAAAATAATTTGTCTAGCAGATTGCCTATTTAAACACAATTTGAATAGCAATTAACAGACAGTTAAAGGGGCTGTAAAATATACATTACAATTAACAATGGAACAAGCACATTCTTTTCCATAAATATGATTTAATCAATGACCATCTTCGCATCATTCTCTCTTTTGTGTACCTTTTGGTTAAAAATGAGACATCATTTCAACTCTGTTGTAAGACTGAACATATTTTCCCTTGTTTCAGTCTTTAAATTCTGTTTTTGCTTAAATTGATTGTTAGCAGGCTTTCCAACTTTTTCTAAGCTCTAGGAAGAAAGGGCAGAAAGATTGTAAGTAAGAGTCAGAGGAACACAAAGTCTACTGTAAGATTATGTCTTAGAAAAGTCAGGGAGGCTACACCCATGAATTCTCAAGAACGTGATTATCTAAACAAGATCTGAGAGGAGATAACAACCAATAGACATGCTAACATGGAAGGGGAAAATCTTATGGACCCTAGAACTACAGGCAACTAAGGAATGCTGAGAGGAAGAGAAACAATCTTCCCCAGTGAAGAGCACACCAACTGATTATCTAATACCACATGGTCAGCACTGAAATCATATACATACAAATTGCATTATATGGATTGAGCAGGTTGTATTAATATATTTTAGAATATATATTTCTCAACAATTAAGGAAAAAGAAGACAAAATTTGAGAAAAAAACAAGGAGAAGTACATTGTGGTTAGGGAAAGAAATAGAAAAACAATTCAAATTATAATTTTAAAAAACTGTGACTTTAAAAAAATTTTTTTGGTGTAAAAGGTAAAAATTCACACACACACACACACACACACACACACACACATATATATATATGGATATGTGTGTATAAACATACATATATATATGTATAAACATACATATATATTTCCCATTTTTTGCTGTGCTTATATTTTCTTTCTTTTTAAAATGTATATCATCATTTTTATTATTTTAGGAGTCTTACCTAGTTTTAAAATTCCTCTAGTGTCTAATATTTATTTTTACTGTGTTCTCATTTTATTTAAATATATCTATAATTAATTTGGCTATGATGTGCATGTGAGTGCCAGTTTTGCAAGGTTTAAAATTATGTGAATACTGTTGCTACAGATTAACTTTCTATAAATATGAAGCTATATTGCTTAATACTATTTTAATCTATACTTTTACTATTCTACTCATGTACCACTCTCCACCACAGTAGAATACAGGCCCAAATGTGAAGACACACATAAATGCAACTTCCCTATGCAGCATCTGTTTACATGGACTGGTACAGATGTCAAACCCTGGCAGGATAAATTACTACAAGTGTGACAGTTGACAAGCCATGTGGCTATTCTGTATTTCAGATTCCTTGTGGGACTCATATGTTGCCATACAATATTAATACAGAACTTGAAATGATCAATTGATTATAATAACATGGTACACTTGGTTCTACTTTGGTATCAAATAAGCTAATGCATGCAAAGTATTTTGAACAGAATAAGGCAGATACTGAACATGCAATAGAATATAAGCATTAATATTTCAACATTATCACAATGGTGTAAATTGGTACATATAACTATTACCCACCTTCCTCAGTGTGGTAGTCCTTTTGTGATCGAAACAAACGTAAGCATTCCAACACTCTTACTTTTAGATAAATGGCTAATAATTTAGGCTTTAAGCTATAGTACATTTTAAAATTATTTCTTTTATTTTTTAGATTATAACATAATTACATCATTTTCTCCTTTCTATTCCTTTCTCCAAGCCTTGCCACAAACCCCTACTTGCTCTCTTTCAAATCAATGACTTCCTTTCTTCATTAGTTGTTGTTATATATACATATAAATATAAATTTATGTTTCTAAACATAACTGCTCAGTCTGTGTAATGCTGAGTGTATGTGTATTTTCCAGGATGACCATTTGGTATTAGATAACCAATGGCTATGTTCTTCCTTGGTAAAGACTATTTGTCTCACTCTGAGTAATCTTACTTGCCTATACTTCTCCATGAAGGGTTGAGGCCTCTTGGGTTATTCCCTGTCCACTTTAGCAGGTCCATTGTTGTTGTCCTTGTTCAGTTCATGTTTAGGAAGTAATATTGGTGAGATTTTATGGCTGTAGCCAATGACATAGGGTACATAAAGTAAATCAAATGCCCTGGTCAACAACCCACCCACCCGTCCCCCATTCCACAATGCTCCCTTTACCTTTGCTTTCCTAAAAGGCTTCTTTTTTCTTTTTTTCTTTCTAGGCAATATAGGGGATTTTGTGCTGTGTCACCCAGATACCCCAGGTAGACATAAAGCAGTAATTTTCCCAGCTTCATGTAGTGCTAGCAGTTAATATCCTTGGGCCAAGTCCTTCACTAGGAATGTCCTCAGCAGAAGATCATTATTGTCACCTAAGCAATCTCTTGCTCAGTCTAGAACAAATACAATAAGATATTCAGCTACAAAGATCAGTCCATCATTGGCACAACCTTTGAAAATATTTAAACAAATGCTTCTTGCAAGTCAGTCTTCATCTCAAAATGTTTGCCTAACATTTCTCCTTGCAGAAGATAATCCTAAAATGTCCAAGGTTGGGAATAGTTGGTCATATTCTTTGTGGTCTCAAATGTCTCCATTCCCTCTAAACAAACAAAAAATACACTATTTATTGTGTCTAATACTTGCAATGCATAATCACTTCTTTCTTGTGTTCTATAGATGGTCTTCTGTTTGTAGCATTCACTACAATTAATGACAAACTATGATTCTTTCTTTATTTCAGTCCTTGGCTAGTGTTTGATCATTTCTTTGTATTTATTACACATATTGTGATTGTCACCAGAATCAGTATATGGCAATGAAGTCTATATGGTGTGGCTTTAGGAAGTTGGTACATAAGATTTTTTTTCCCTTTGTTTTACTTTTGAGATTATAGTATAAATATAACCTTCCATTTTTCTCCTTCCAAACTCTCTCATATAGCCCTCCTATACTCCTTCAAATCCATAGCCTCTTTTTATTACATGTATATATATATATATATATATATATATGTGTGTGTGTGTGTGTGTGTGTGTGTGTGTGTGTGTGTGTGTGTATAAATACATATTCCTGACTATAGTCTGTTCTGTCTCTATATTGGTGTATATGTCTCCAGGGCTGACCACTTGTCACTAGATAACCAATTGGTGTGCTCTTCTTTGAATAGATTACTGCTGTGGGATGTTCTGTATGACAAATATGTTAATAAATAAAGCACTGATTGGC
>CABHPP010130592.1:7805-37020 GCA_902168425.1 Peromyscus attwateri | reverse complement strand
GAAGGAAGATGTGAAGTACCGGTAAGCCACGAGCCATGTGGCAAAGTGGAGATTAATAGAAATGGGCTAAATATAAGAGTAAGAGCTAGACAATGATAGGCCTGAGCTAATGGCCAAGCAGTTTAAATAATATAAGAGTCTGTGTGTTTATTTTGTAAGTGCGCTCCGGGACTGGCGGGACTTTGTAGCTGGAGACTGGCGGGACTTGGGAGCTGGAGAGAAGCTCTCTAGCAACAGATTACCTCTCCTGCTCCCAGCATCCCTGAGTTACCTATAATTCTTTGTGTAGGGTTCAGGCCTCAATAGTTTCACCCCATATACATTTCCACTGGTGTCACTCTTGCTCATTTCACATTTGGTTTATATGGCCATGTTGGTGATATTTTTGGGTATAGCTTCTGACAATGTTAAGAGACACACTGTCAGAGGAAGGTCATTGATCCTCAGATTCTGATAATCTTTCAGCCCCCACTTCTACAATGCTCCCTGAGGCTTCTGTTCCAGAGCATTGCAGACACATTCTATAATCTGGAGAGTTTTCTAAAAGTGTAATAAAATTTACCTTATTAGTGTGTTTTACTGGATCCTATGCCTTACCTTCACCTCTTATAGGAAGAACAAATATTTATATATTTCATATTCTGGTTCTATTGAAAATGGTTTGTTTTTCTTTCTTTTTTTGTTTATTTATTTTTGTTTTTGCATCCTAACCAAAGTTTCCCCTCACTCCTCTTCTCCCAGTTCTTCCCCTATACTTCCCTCCCATCTACTCCTCCTCCTCTGTTTCTTTTCCCATAGGGGTCAGCCTCCCATGGGTATCAGCCAGCCATAGTTGCAGTGAGACTAGGTACCTCCTCTCCTATTAAGCCTGGACAAGGCAATCTGGTAGGAGGAGTGGGTTCCAAAAGCAGGCAAAAAAAAAAAAAGTCAGAGATAACCCCTGCTCTCACTGTTAGGAGTGTCACAAGAAGATCAAGTTAAACAGCTGTAATATATTTGCAGAGGGCCTAGGTCAGTCCCATGCTGTGGTGATATTTTATTTGTGCTGAAATATGGTGATATTTTATT
Source organism: Peromyscus attwateri (assembly GCA_902168425.1). Taxonomy (NCBI): domain Eukaryota; kingdom Metazoa; phylum Chordata; class Mammalia; order Rodentia; family Cricetidae; genus Peromyscus; species Peromyscus attwateri. The sequence continues at coordinate 35,952 of CABHPP010130592.1, read as the reverse complement.
TATGCATTAGTAAATAAAGCTTGCCTGGAGATCAAGGGGAAAAGGCCAGCCATTTTAAGTAAACAAAGAAGTCAGGCAGCACATGTCCTTAATCCCTTAGCAGGCAGGATCTCTTTGTGTTCAAGGACACACTAGGGAACAGAGCCAAGCGTGGTGACACACACCTTCAATCCCAGTACCAACCATAGAGACCTGGAGGTCTGTACAGACAGTCAAACTGTGACAGAGCTGTGTAGGAAGAGAAAGTGAAGTAATTGGGCTAAGAGCCAATGAGAGGGCAGAAAAGCAAGGAATATAAGCCTGGGTAGACAGGAAGTCATACTAGAAGCTTCAAAGTTGGTGAGGTGAGGTTAGCTGGTGGCTTTCCATATTTCCCTGATCTCTCTAAGGCTTTAACTCAAATTTCTGGCTCCATGTTTTTTATTTAATAAGACCATTTAGAAATTGAGCTATACCATGTAAAGTTTTCCCTAGTCATTTGAGCTAAATGCTTTTCAGGTCAATTTATAAGTATTAAGTTAAACATTTTCACAAAGATATTGCTTCTCTTCTTTATTTTCATTTCTGAAAACCACTATGAATGCACACTGGTTGTATCATTCTACTTAATACATATAACGTGTGCTCTTTCCATATTTTGTATCATAATTTTCATTGCATCTCAGTATCAACACCTCCTTTGATTTCTTCCAATTCATTAAGATTCTTCAATGCTTAGCTGATTATCTCAGCTAATGCCTATATTTTAAAGTTACACCTTATATATTTTATTCTGAAAATATCCTTTTGGATTCAATTATGCCTTTTGAAGTTTTATGTATGTATGTATGTATTCTGTATCCTTTGGTTACTTGACCAGAGCAAATATGATTGCCTTAAACCACCACATAGTTTCCAGATCTGACAGACCCAATACTAGTATCTCCTTCAGTTTTGTTTTGTTTTGTTTGTTTTTCTTACTTACTGTTTGGATTTGGTCATATATTTCTATCTTACTTGTAAGAGGTACTTTTTCTTTTCTCTAAATTTTAAACATCCTATATAAAATTATTCAGAAATGAAATGATGTATATTTTTCCAGAAAGAATTAAGAATTCAGTTCTCTCCTGAATTTCTACACACTAATCCAAACAAAGCAGAGTGCACAGTTTTTACGGGCTATTTCTTTTCTGGTTAGCCCTTTGCAATACTTTGAGAAAAATTGCAAACAGAATATTGAGTTCAAGTCCCCAATTCTTTATCAAGGATTTTGGCTACTCAAGTCCTAATTGTTTGGGCTCACAGCAGTAATTTATCCTTTGACTTTTTAGCTCAGAACTTTTTTTTTGCTTGTCCTCTGTCCCCAGCACAGTGGCTTGACAACATTCTTAATGAGATAAGACCGGTGAACCAAGGCTCAACTTAATATGCTTCGCTTCTATCCTTTGTGCTCAAAATTTATATCTGATATGTTCAAATAATGCTTTTTGTTTGGGTATTTTTTTGTCTTATTGATAAATTGTTGTTCTATGTAAGATGACTTGTTGGATACAATCTATGTGTTATGTTCAGAAGTTATTGGTTTATTTGGTGTTTAACAACATTTCATGCAGTTCAATTCTCCGTCATTTTTCCTATAAAGAATATCTACCTGTGGCATGGTAATCTCTGCCTGCAGAGACTCCTTGAACGTTTGCTATAAATTTGGCCTATCTTTTTATTGGTAATTAATTTTTCTACAGAATACATACTGATAGAAATTTTCTTACTTGTTAAAGAATCTAGTATGTATTTTGACATGTACAAACTAAATGAATTTCATAGAAAAAGAAAACTATATATTGCCTTTTATCATTTGTTATCTTCAATTTTATTCAAGACTTTGAAAATACTAGATCTTACTTGTTTTTGAGGTACCGGATTACATTGACTGTAGTTTTATTTGTAATCTGTATTTTACTTTTTAAAATTGATATCACTTCTTAGTGGAATCTAGCAGAGAGGCTCCAAAACTTAAGAGTTACTTCTCTACTTTTTTCTCTCCTTACCAAGACCATCTTTTATTTTGGAACTGAGGTTAAGGTTGAGAATGTAATGCTAATCTTCAGTGTGACTTCTCTCCGCATGACTACTGAGGTGCTAGGGAGGAAAAAAAGAGAAGCAACAAAGCAGGTCAATGGCATTAGATATGAAAGGAAAATCCCCTTTACTAGACTCCACAGAAAATCAGACACCGTGTCAGGCTTAACTTGATACCTGATAAAGGAGAAAGTTATTGAAGTGAGCTTTCCACATAATATGATTTTCTCATCTTCTGATTTCAGTTTTTCTCCTCAAATAAAATAGAAGAGAATTTTAGCTAAATGTGAATTCTTGACTTACTGAGAGAATGTGAGCTGAAGTTAATAAATATGAGTTAAGAATGGTTGAAGCAGCCCTGACAATAACTAATATCTGACTTTAGAATAATGTTGCATAAATAAAAACCCTAGGTTTACAACTTACCAATTTTAGTAAATATATTCAACATTTTCTTCTTATCTTATCAAACTTTCTCTCAGAAATAGTTATAACAATAGTATCTCACATGCGAATTTTTATTATTTCAGTAATACAAATGAAGTCCTGACTGAGCATCATATTTGCTATTTAATAATCTATGAATAAATTTTGCATAACGTCTTCACAATCTACCAATGTTTAAGATTAGGTGTGGCAAGTAATTAGGATAAGATAGATTCCATATCTACAAAAAATTAGGGATACAAGCTTTATTCATTCAAGCATATTGGATTTAATTTAAAAGTTCCCTCTATCTCCTCTTTTGAAAACCAAGTCAGTAGAAGTGACACTTGATTGTGATTAAGGAAGCAGTCTATTATACCTTTGTTTTCTCTTTGCTGATGCAGTCATCATAATTACCTTGTCAGGTGTCACTAAAGACAGTGACGAGGTAGTAATAAAGCTTTACAAATTTACAACTAATTCAGTGCATCTTCTAGCAAGCTTATGAATTCTGAAGCATTTAATCAGTTATGAGGAAGTTTGTAAAACACATTCAAACTAGTATTTAAAATTTCAAAATCAACGTGCCTTGCTTTGGAAGGCATGAAGTCATTGTTGTAGGTATTAACCCTGCCTTCTACATCCATTAATAGGCACAGTGAGTATATGTTGTCTATTAAATGCTTAACTGTAAAATTATAGAGTAAACAGATTTCAGGCTGCTGAATTTAGAGAAGAAGGGACAATGAGAGGCATGTTCACGAAATGTTCCATATCAGGTGTATATTTCAATAGGTTGATGAAGGCCAAAACAGATTTCCTTTGCAGTTTGTTCAATTAAAGAAAAGCATGAGAACGATATAAAGAAATGCAGCTAAAGAAGTTCCAGAAATAGCAGATACAGATCTCCTTTTAAATTCAGCTTGTTCACTCTCTTCCCTTTGCCTATGCACCACTATGAACATGTGAAGCACCCAGTCTTTAGTTATTGAGTTTATATCAGAATATAAATGTCTGAAATACAGTATTACTTTTGACTGAAGCAAAAACATAGAAGCTATTACAATCCCAGGTGTTAAAGCTTGTCTCATAAGTACCGTTTTACTTCTCACATGAATCTGGCTATCATCTACTTTATATACACATTCTCACACACACACACACACACACACACACACACACACACACACACACACAATGTGACTCTCTTAAAATGATTTGTTCCATCTTAATTTCATGTGTAGTACAAAAATTTATAACATAAGATTTTCCACTAGATTTAGTTCAGAATACAAAGTAGAAAAAGACATTTACAAATAATAGATGTCTGTTTGGTAAGTTAAATCGAAATCATAATTCACATTGTTAACTGTATTGTAAATTAACTGATTTAACATCGTTTGACTACAACTAAACTTCTCACAGAAAATCTTTTCCTCTTAGGTACACTTTATGATTTTTCTTTGATTCGGCTACTGTCTTCTCTATTTTTGAGTACAGCTTTTTTCTCTATTTCTGTGCACATCCTCGGTAACTAAATCATGATTATCATACAGCTCTTCATTTTTTTCAACATTTAAAGATTATCTTTCATTTATATGCAGGACTAGCTCATTGTCTATTTTTAAAGCCTGCACATTTTAAATAGTAATGTGATAAAACATAGAGGATTCCCCAAATACTTTATTTCTCCTGATGTGGTAATTCTCAAGGAATCTGCTGTCACAGAGCCCCACAATCTCCAGAGAAGTCACAGTACTGGTGATTTTCTTTTTGATGAGTAAGTCTTAATTCCAATTACAGAGCTGTTGGTTCCCACCAAGGCATGTTGGGCCCTACTGCGTCCTGTAAGCCATACTGGTTATTGACATTGTCCATAGATGTCACAGCTGAATAGGGATGCTGACTGCCTCTGAGGAAAGCTAGGAATTGGAGAGGTAGTCCTCTTAGGGAAGAGGACACAAATTGCTTGTCCAGTACTAAATGGTCAGCCCTGAAAACAAACATAGAAGTAATAATGTACAGACTAAACTGATTATACACACATACACACACACACACACACACACACACACACACACACACACATGCTAACAATTAGTAAAAAAAAAAAAAAAAAAAAGAAAATTTTTTTATTTTGAAGAGAATGGGGAAGTGAATGTGGGAAGGCTTGGAGGGAGGAATGAGAAGGTAAAATGTTGTAATTATACATCTCAACAATAAATTAGTAAAAGTATGAATTGCCACACTAAAATGAACATTTAAAAGTTACAAAATCATCTTATATAAACTGGCCCTACAGCAAAAACTATTAATTCAGTTGATGCTCATTTCTAGAAGAAAGAAAGTTAGAAAGACAAAGCAAGAAGGAAACCAAGAGGGCTGTATGTGGCAAGTCCCAACCATGTTTTAGCTTCCAAATCTCTCATGCTTTAAGGGACCTGTGGAGAAGCTGGCTATCTGTCCCGCTCATCAAGTTCATTTGCAAATGAAACAGATATGCCAAGAAACACCAAAATAAGGATTTTTCTTAGTAATTGCTTTTTATAGAAATGATTCTCAAAAGCTCTGTTTTTGCTTTATTTATCCTGTAATAATGGATCTTTTCTGAATGACTGTGTACATATGTGTGGGTATGCCTGCATCTGTGTGTGAGTGCCTGTGTGTCCTGAAAAGAATGTTGGATCCACCTGGAGCTTCAGTTACAATGATTTGAATAAGCCAACACTGGTGCTGGGAAACAAACTTTTGTCCTCTGAAAGAGGAGCAAGTGTTTATAACCACTGGGACATTCCGCCAAACCTTAATAATAGTGTTTAAGATTGTATTTTAATATTTTTACCTCATTAAAATTTAATATATTATAATAAATGTAGTATTGAAAGTTTTTTTATTATGTAAAGGTTTAGTACCTTCTACTACTATTCAATTGTGAGAAATTTCTTACTAGTGTTTAATTCTGAGAAAATGTAAGTATTCTGAAGTTGTCAATAAATCACAATTATATTTACTAGTCAAATGAGTAATTCATTTATCATAAATTAGTAACGTCACTAATAAGATCTTTTAAATACATGTTGTTAGGTGAATACAGACTAATTGTATGATGGCGAGAATAATTTACACTTGACACCGAACTTGCAATCACAACTTTGATGTTCCTTATTAAAAGTACGTTTTCTGTGCCCATTGTCCATTGGCTTTTGCATTAGTGTATTGTTATCAGATGGTTACCTTTCTGGTAAAATTGTCTAAAGGTTACATGCTATTTTATCATCCATTAAAAATACTTTATCAAAAGGGGAAGATCGTAACCACACAGCTTTCTCTAATCAATCTTTCACACAGCCAACTTTTCATTAATCAATATGTCTGTCACCTTCATTTTTTCTTGTGGTTAAATGGATTTTTCAATTACGTGTTTTCACATGTATCAGTGATCACTTGCCTTAGATAGCTAAATAAACTATAAGGATTATATTACATTATATATATATGGATTATATTATATTATATAATCTTTGGATATGGGAAGTGACATCATGTTTAAAGTGCAGAGCTTTAGTGTCTTAGAAGTAGACAATGGTGTACATGTTAGTGCTATTTAACTGTCACGGTTTCTTCATGTGAACTGATGATCAGGCTCCAAGACCTAGTGTTTGAAAGCAAATCAGTGATATAGAACATTCTTGAAAACTGAGAAGTTCTAGTTTCCTTTTTTTCTTTTTTTTATTAAGAAAGTTTTTATTCATTTTATATACCATAGAGATCCCCTCTCACCCCTCCTCTCATCTGCTCCCCCCAGCGGTAGCCCCAGTCCACCTCCCATCCCCTCCTCTGAAAAGGTAAGGCCCCCCATGGGGAGTCAGCAAAGCCTGGTACTTTCAGTTGAGGCAGGTCCAAGCCCCTCCCCCTGCATCAAGATTGTGCAAAGTGTCCCCCACCATAGGCACTGGGCTCCAAAAAGTCAGCTCATACATCAGGGATAGATCCTATCCCCACTGCCAGGAGCCCCTTAAACAGACGAAGCTATACAACTGTCTCACTTATGCAGAGGGCCTAGTCCAGTCCCATGCAGGTTCCACAGCTGTTGGCCTAAAGTTAATGAGTTCCCACTAGCTTGGTTCAGTTGTATCTGTAAGTTTCCCCATCGTGATCTTGTAGTCCCTTGCTCATAGAATCCCTCTTCCCTCTCTTTGACTGGACTTCTGGAGCTCAGCCTGGTGCTTGGCTGTGGATCTCTGTATCTGTGTCCATCAGATATTGGAGAAAGGCTTTATGATGACAATTAGGGTATTCAGTAATCTGATTACTGGGGTAACCCAGCTCAGGCACCCTCTCCACTATTGTTAGTAATCTAAAGTGGGGTCATCCTTGTGAATTCCTGGGAACTTCCCTAGCACCAGGTTTCCCCCTATTCCCGTGATGTTTCCCTCTATCAAAATATCTCTTTCATTGCTCTCCCACTCCATCCCTGTTCCAGCTCAACCATCCCATTCCCTTATGTTCTTATCCCCCATCCCCTACCCTCGATTTCCCCCCCCCCCCCCCCCGCCCTTTTTCCCTGGAGATCTCATCTATTTCCCCTTCCTAGGGCTATCCATGTGTCCCTCTTAGGGTCCTCCTTGTTACCTAGCTTCTCTGGAGCTGTGGGTTGTAGTCTGGTTATCCTTTGCTTTACATCTAGAATCCACTTATGTGTGAGTAGATACCATGTTTGTCTTTCTGAGTCTGGGTTACCTCACTCAGGATGATATTTTCTAGTTCCATCCATTTGCCTGCAAATTCCATGATGTCATTCTAGTTTCTAAAACTGTCAACACGTTCATTTACTTCAGGTCTCTGGAGGTCTGGAATCCATATACTTTTAATGGTTGTCATACTAGTTGTGGAACAAGGATGACTGGACAGCTACTCATAACACCAGGGAGGCTACCTGGATAATAGAACCCCAAGAAAGACACGGGGATCGCCCAATGACAGAGAAATGGATGAGATCTACATGAACAATCTGGACGTGAGTGGGGGTAATGAGGGGCGAGGGGCGAGAGAAAGAGAACTTGGGGGAGCGGGATATCCCAACTGGATCAAGAACAGAGAGGGAACATAAGGAATGTTCATGATAAATGAAGACCACATGAGAATAGGAAGAAGCAAAGTGCTGGAGAGGCCCACAGAAATCCACAAAGATGCCCCCACAATAAACTGCTGGCAATAGTCGAGAAATAGCCCGATTTGACCTACCCTGGTGATAAGATGGCCAATCACCCTAATTGTTGTGTTAGAAACCCCATCCAGTGACAGAGGGAACTAGATGCAGATATCCACGGTCAGGCCCTGGGTGGAGCTCTGGGAGTCCAATAGGCAAGAAGGAGGAGGGTTTATGTGACCAAGAGTTGTTGGGACCAGGGATGGATGGAATACAGGGACAAATGGCCAAACGAATAGAAACACATGAACTGTGAACCAATGGCTGAGGGCCCCCCAACTGGATCAGGCCCTTTGAATGGGTGAGACAGTTGATTGGCTTGATCTGTTTAAGAGGCATACAGGCAGTTGGACCGGGCCCTGTGCTCAGTACATGAATTGACTGTTTGAAACCTGGGGCTTAGTAGAGACCCTAGGCTCAGCCTGGGAGGAGGGGACTAGACCTGCCTGGGCTGAGTCCACCAGGTTGATCTCAATCCTCGGGGGAGTCTTTGCCCTTGAGGAGATGGAAATGGGGGGTGGGCCGGGGGGGAGGGGGGCGGGACGGGGGGAGGGGGGTGGGACGGGAGGAGGGAGAAAGGGGGAATCTATGGCTGATATGTAAAGTTGAATTATATTGTAAAATAAAATAAAATAAATTCAAAAAAAAATAACTGTACCTCTAAAACCCAAGTGCTGTCCTGAAATAAAATCATGCTTCGGGCAAATAATACTTTTAATTGAAACAAATTGACCCCTAGGATCAAGCTATTAATGCTCATTGTCCCTTCTCTGTCATTAGCTGATATCAGTAGGTGGATCAGCATAAGTGTAGCAAATGCATATTATGTATGGTATCAACTGCACTAAGACTGCAGATTTCTTGAAGCCATTTGCACAACTTTAATGTACCTGTGATTTAGTCTTATCCTTAGAGTGCAATTTTAAGCTGTTGCTCCCTTGGTTTAGAAACCTGTATGTGCTTTATGACCCAGTTAGTTTAAATTGATTCTTTCCCTATGTACCCAATTAACAATTATGGTTTGCAGAGCCCAAAGGGGGAAGTGTGTGTTGGTGGTAGAGAATCACGGTCATTAAATACAAAATACAAACAAAATAAGATATAACCCCAAACAACTTGTCATTAGGCATTTGGGAGATCTACTGCAAACATGGTTTAAATTAGCCTAACTATATTTTGTTTTGTGTATAAAGTGAGTTCATCTGTTCTTATGGTTTCCCTACTTGACAATGTTAATTGACAATGGAATGTTCAGTTTCAATTTTTGCAAAGGTTCCTTGGCCTCAGCTTTGACACAGGTAAATTTTGACTCCAACAATATCTCCCTCCAGGAAACTGGATGGTTAATCATGAAATTACTGTTTATAAACTATATTTTTATATATTGTTACATATTTATGTATTCTTATAACTAGTACAAACTAAACTTAAGCCAAACAGTACATTCAATAAGTGTGATGAGATACCTTTAAAAGCCATCTTATGGAAAGCATGTGGTACATGCAGTGAGATTTTTAGCACTATCAGTTACATCCTTATCCATGAACACGGCTGAACCTTGTCTGTGGTCCACACAGTGTGCCATTTGGAGAAAAATCATTATTTTTAAAAACTTTGCATTATGTACCAAGAGGTTTCTTCATTTTCTTCCAACGCAGAACCACACAGTTGGGCTTATTATACCTTGGTGTAGCAAGCCCAATGATGGGCACCTTAGACCAGCATAACAGGTAATGGAGAAATGTCCTGGATTGGTTTACTATGCTACTGGAACACCAGAGGACAAGCTGATGTTCCAACCAACAGTAAGCATCATCTGTCAGACTGAAGGTCTTGAAGCTCAACATCAAAATGTCGACAGGGTAAGGATTCAGGTGCCCTCTCCTTGCACTTTTAGTAGCTGATGGCTTTGGTGTTCCTTTGCTTCCAGAAGCTCTCTCCTGAGTTCTTCTACTATGCCATTGACACTGCATTCTTGTTGATGTGTTGATGTGTTCTTATTTCTTGAATTTACCCCCCCCCAATATCAGTCATAGCCTGTTGTATGGAATTAAACTTAACTTGTTGAGTTCAGGGAGAAAAGAACTATTCCTATTATTAGATAAATACTGAATTGTACCAGTACCTTAATTAAAAAGATACTTACCATTACATTGTACTTACGGAGTTGTTGACCATGGCAGACCTTCTTCGCTTATTCTCCTCCATCCATTCCATGTACCCATATCTTAAGCTCATTAGAAGGAAATAAGCAGAGGTACCAAGAAGTTTAGGACTTTGCAAAGAGACACAGAGCTGGAAGCAAAACCCAAACTGAAACCCCGAGAGGCTGATTTTGAAGTCTACAATCTTGGCCCCAGTGGGAGACAAAGCCAACTGATCCTACCCCCCATTCTGAGTGGATCTGCTGAAAGAGAGTAAGAATTATCAGTGGATGCTTGCTGGAGATCTTGGAACAATAGCTATGTTGTGTTTAAAAAGGAAATCAGTACTATTAATGGGAATGAAAAATGAAACTCCAATGAAATCATTTGTACAGCTGAATATACACTGTGTGCAGATCTTGACCTGATTTAAGACAGTTAATTATATCAGTTAATTAAAGTGAAACAAAAATGTGAACATGAACCTGCAGACCTTACAGAAACTATGACGTAAGGAAAAGCGTGTTTACAGAGTCCTGTTATACTGAGTTAAAATATACTAAAGTGGAGAAAGAGGAAAACTACACTATTTGGCCCCTTTAGAAAGAGTATAGGCAACTGTAAAATTAGTTAATGAAGAATTTTCACCACTTCCCTTGACAGAAAGGGCAGCACACTCAGGACAAGAAAGTCATGGCCAGATGGATCTTTGGTGATTGTGTAAAGAATGTTTCTCCCTTTGTTGTTGACACTGCTTTCTTCCTTAATGTCTGTAGTTCAGTTAGAATCAGTAGAGAGATCAGTTAAAGGGGCCACTGTACATGCAGAGAAGGGAGATTTGAAGACATTTTTTCAGAGGCAGGAAAACTCAAGACAGAATAGCAGATGAGCTCCTAATGAAAGGGCTTGGGGATTCTCTAATTATTGCCTTTCTGCAGAGGTGGCAAGTGTGCCACCTGGGCCCTTTGGGAGTTCAGAGGGGAGACTGTGCAACATTGGGTAGCAAGCCTGATAAGAGACATGAATAAATAAAGCAGTGAAAAAATCCTAATAATACAAGTAAACCCAAATAGTGGCAATATTTATTCTCCTTTATCTTCTCCCATGGGTTTGTTCTTGTCTCCACATCTTTAACAGACTCCACCCTGAGCCTTTCTTTTAGTTTCTGTGTGATTTTCTACTTGTTTATTCATCAGGCCACATGATCTGCACTAGAACACGTCTTCACAGCTCTCGCAGGTATCAGTGGGAAGTATTTAAAAACACAGTCTGAGGAAGAAAAGACGTATCTTAAAGAAATGTGAGGGTCAGTTTGGGAAGCAGGTGGGATTAGGAACAAAAGCTGGGAACAGAGCAGGCAGGGAAAGTTCAGGATAGCAAGAGGTTGTGATCCAGGTAGAGCCTCAGAGCCCTCTGTGAAAATCTCTCAAGGAAAGCAAACTGCTTCTTCAAGTAATCTCACTGAAATGATTCCAAATAGGAACTTGAAGATCTGCAAGGAATAAAGGAGTATGGCCGCTCAGCAGGAGAGAAGAAGCCTTTCCATTAGCAGAGAAAGACCTTAAAAAGGAAGGCCAGGATCTGCTTTCACCCAGAGCGTGCACTTGTTTCCTGCAGATCAGGAGCTAATCTACAAGAATAGCTGGCCCCAGGCTTGTAGGTAGAGAGAATTAAGAACATTACATTAGCAAAGCATTCCAGGAAAAAAAAATTGGGAAACAAACCGAAGCTGAAATAGACCTTTGAGTCTCATTTGGGCCCCTTTCCCTGGTGGAGCCTGTAATATCATGTTCCAATAGACTGCCCTTCCCACCCTGAAACCTTCTTCTGAAGCACACTTCAGGGTTTGCTTTTTATGAACATGCTACCTTCAGACATCAAGATACTGTATCACTAAAAAGACAAACCAACTCATTGCAACCTGCTGTTGTAAGAGGCCTAGCAGAAATGACCTTGTTTTAAAGAGACATTTTAGCTATCAGATTATGTAAACAATGGCCACAAAGAGATTAGCATTTCCTCAGGTATCCCATGCTGGGAGAAGAAAAGCTTGGGCCCCCAGAACAAGAGCTCTTCCCTCTGGGAAAGAGATGTGCAGTCTCACAGAGACAAGGCAAGATCAGTGTTTGACTGAACCACACCCTGGGGACTGTTTAAATGTACATATCCTTGGCCAGTTATTAAAACTTGAACTTCCCTCCAGAACCCTGAAGGAAAGAGTGGATGGCAGTCACTTTACCACTCTGTCCCTCTCCTCAATGTGGCCACACTGAATACATACATCTCTTTTTTTATGCTTGGTTTTTAAATAGTTAATGAGTTTTGTTATTTGCTTTGTTTTGTTTCTTTTCCTATTAATTTATTTATCTTAATTAGCTCCTCAAGAACAGGTGGCTGACCTTAGCCTTTTGAAATGCAGACTGGGACCCCAAGTTTGATAACACTGTCACAAAGGCAAATGCTTTATAACAGATCCGTGTGGACACAGAGGTTCTAATCACAGGGTTTTGTCAAGCACTCAGGGGTGGGCATCTGGAGGTGAGACTTCCTAATTTGCTATCAAAATAATCTGTCCAGCATAATTAATTCATTTTGTTAACACAGTGATGGCCATTGCTGACATTATGACAGGGCTCATGGTTCTTACTTCCTAGAAAGAAATAATCCAGTTGAGAGGCACAGTTTAAGTAGAAATTTATTTAATGGAGCAAGTCAAAATAAGAACTCCAGATTGTAGTGAGAAGCCTCAAAAAGTGTAGAGGAGGGTTTCTGTGTTGCCAAGTGAATTCTAAAGATGTTTTCATCGATATTTAGGAGATGTGTGTCATATTCATAGGTGAGTTGTCCATTTCTTCTTAATGGGTCATGATGGCCTGAGTGTTCATAGATATCATAGGATACCTCTTCCCATGATCCTCTAGCAAAACTTTCAAATGGGAGGATAGAAGCAAATCTCCTATTCACATGATGTTACAAAGGAGTCAGAATCTTTGGAGGATGCAGGCTCTTTGGTGATGAGATGATTGGGAAGGTACTATTGGACCCTGACTCTTGATACAGTGGGAACAATCTACCTGCAGATTCAAGGATATTTAACCACAAAAAAAAAGGCATTCTAACCTCCAGAGGCATAGCTACCAAGGTTTCATGAAATTTTCTTCCTTCCTTCCTTCCTTCCTTCCTTCCTTCCTTTCTTTCTTTCTTTCTTTCTTTCTTTCCTTCTTTCTTTTTTTAACCTCATACCAGAAAAACCAGCCTGCCTCTTTCTTAATCTTAAAAGCCATCTTATAGTAATGATAAACTATGTTTATTCTTGCTTATGGTTAAACTTGATCCTCAAGAATTGGGCTATGCCCACCTGGAAACTTAACTACAAATGGTTCTGTACTGCCTGTTCCAGGAATGGCAATCATGTTTTCGTCTCCAAAAATTAATAAACATCTTAAAACCCTGCCTTTGTTTCAAAAGGGTTGTTATGGCTACCTTGTTTATTACCGCATGCTACTATGACTGCATTACAATCATGTCTTTGTTTTAGTAGATCATTATGACTAACTTGTTATGCTTATGTTCTGTTCCTGTAACACTGCCTGCTATGTGTGTCAAATCCGCCATTTGGAAACCGCATACCACTGAGCTATAAAAACCTTCTCTTCCTTACCTCCAGTGCTGACCTCTCAAAACCCACCTTATAGGTAGACAGCCCATGTACCTGAATAAAAAAGCTTGCTTTAATTAATTGCTTGCTTTAATTAATTTGGCCATGATGATTTGGGTAGGTGGTCATTCTCCCTTATTTTTGGAATTAACACTCCCCATTTGGCTCCCGTGAAAATAAAACTGATTTCCTGCCCTGTTTCCATTAAGGACAACTATGGAAGTCACACACCCACTACTTAGGAAGAAGTGGCATTTTACATCCTGAAATGAAAAATAACCACAGCAACAAAAAACCAATGTCACCCTTTTCCAACAAATGGCACCTTGACATTTCTTATTGGTCAGTGACTCCTCAAAAAATGCATTTATTTATGACCTTTTGATTCTTACTATTTAAAGAAATAATGGTTTGTGAATGTAAAAATCACAGAAGAATGTCTGCTTGTCCAGCATGAAATGAATGGCTGTGAATGTGAGAGTAGTGATAATTCTGATCTCATCCTTAACTTAAATAGCCTGAATCTAAACTGTTTCAAACTCTGAAGTCTTTGAGTACCCTCTTGCTGCCACAAGTAGAAAATTCCACATCTGGATTCATATGGCAAGACCGCACAAAATTCAGACATGTCAACATTATTTGATGTTCCTAACCCCAAATCCAGTTTGTATCTGGTACTGCTATCTGGTACTAAAGCTTCTGGTACTAATCATTTTGAATAATATCTTCAGTTTTGAACCTATCTTCAGTTTGAACCTATCTTCAATTTATTGTCCTTTACAGTATGGTTTAAATTTAACAAGGCATTTGGTATCACTTGGTCTCCCTTGTAAACCTCTTTTCTTAATACTTTGTTATTTCTGAGGGTGAAAATTTTTTTGCTCATTACTGTTTCTCTGAGTTTATGCCCAATACTTCTTACTTCTGCATTTAGATATTTATTTATTTATTTGTAATTTGATTAATCTCCTTGTTTTATAGGCCTGGAGACTAACACACTTGAATTTACTTTAGCTCCATTCTTTTCATCTGTGTCACATTTATAAAAGACAGTAGTGGCCACCTTTTACTCCTTCAGAGTAGACTTAACTTCATTCTTCTTTTCTATCAGAGCTTACATCATATGATCATCTGAATATTTTACTATGTACTTCTAGTTTGAAGATAACACTCTGGCACAGCGTTTCTGGATTTCTATCCAAACTCCTCTGTGATGTTTAGACCTCTCTCACATTCGGCATGGGTGGAAGACTCCTTGTGTTCAAGCTCTGTTGGGATGCCAGGAGGGGAGCCTGGCAAGCTCTCACACTGACACAAGTCAAAATAGATTATTCTTGTAGAGATGCAGACTTCACACTTACCAAAGGACATTTGGTGTCAGCCTCACACATGAAGCAGTAGAAAAATCACACATACTGGGAAACTCAGTGTTAAAATATTTAAGAGACTCACACATCCCTCCCAGGCTCATCTGTATTCTTGATTCTGGATACAGCTGTGTAGTCTTCAAAGCTAAGTTACATTTTAGTGTTGTTCGAATCTTAGATGGTCTTTTAATAAAAAACCCAGAGCCAGATATCAGGGTGAAAGCTGAAAGATTAGAGAAGCAGAACAGCCAGCCCTAGTTCTTACCTCTACAAAATCCTTAGCCTAAAGAAAGTGAGTTCCTGTCTCCTCACGCCTTCTATATCTTTCTCTGCCCTGCCTTATTACTTCCTGGGATTAAAGGCAGATGTGCTTCCCAAACAAAGGCATGAGATCTCAAGTGCTGGGATTAAGGTGTGTACAACCACTGCCTGGCTCTGTTTCTCTCATTTACTGGATCCATCTCATGAAGCCCAGTGAGACCTTGAACTCACAGAGATGCAGACAAATGTCTGCCTTCCGAGTGATAGGATTAGAGGTGTGTATCACCACTGCCTGACCTCTATGTCTACTTTAGTGGCTGGCTCTGTTCTCTGATCCTCATGCAAGTTTATTAGGGTATTTTATTATTTTTGTCTAAAATAATAAAAGAAAGTTATAACTAATATAAGAAAAACTATATACAATAAGTATATACAATACATACAGTCAAGAATTACATTAACAATATCCAGTCCATTAACATTTGACAAATTCAGACAAAAAACTCCATTATTTATCCTATCTTGGTGAGTCCAAAATGTTGTACCTAATTCACATTCTATCCTAACTTGTATTACCAACCAAAAATTATCTTTTGATGTCTTTCAAACTTTTACACTTTACACCTCTTTAGTGAGTTTCTTTTCTGAATTTGTTAACAAGGAAAACTATAACTATCTAATCTTCAACTCACTCAGAAACCCAATAAGGAAATAATATTACCTAAGTAAGCAGGAAGTACAAACAAGTGACTTCCAAAAATTATGAGAAATGACAGAAACAGCTGGCATCTGGGACAGTCACCCAAGATTTCTCTGCAATGTTGGGGTATTCATCTTTGGCCTACAGGCCTAGCATATCTGACAGACTCCTCCGTGAAGCAGGATTTTCTAAAGGGCCTTTCTACCTTGTCTTGGCAAGGTTCAGCAGTCCATTTATTTGTGTGTGTCCTGCTTGTCCATTTTGGACAGCATACTGTCAGCAGTTGAGGCAAGGGTATTTTCTTGCCCATTGGCTAACTTACCACAAAGTAAGTAAACTCCATGTGGAGTTTCTTTGATGAACATCATCTTCTCTGAAGTATATTGGTATTGCCAGGAGCAGACATGTCTCATTGTCATAAAAAAAGAATCTATATTATTAAAACAGTTTAATTGCCATATTCTGTAGATCTATGAAGTGTTTGAAGATGACCTAACTATCTAAAATATATTTATGTTTGACCTTAAAAACATACCTAATATGACTTAGAAGTTTGATTGTAATGACTAACTACTAATTTGCATTTTTTATATCCTAATTAGTTGGTAATAATAACTTTTGAGGACTAGCAATTTTCATTACATTGTTAAATGAACTTTATAGGCACAATACCTTGAACATGATTAGAAGTGTACATACAGTATTTTCTAACAAAATTAATCTCAACTTTGTATCAATATACAAAATTTGTGTACAATATACATTTTTTACTCTGTTTATTTGTAGAAATATCCATTTCAATATAGTATCTCCCCTCTGCATTAAAATTCTTGTAGGAGAATGCTTAGATGGTAAAATAACCAAAATGCAATCAAGCTTTGTATCCAACTATGCATCCTGTATATTCTTTTCCAACAAAGCTAATTCTCTCTTGGCTTCAGCTGATAATTTTCTTAGGCAATTTAAGTCCTTGTCACCCTCTAAGGTTTTGAACAAATTACTTAGTTCATCATTTTTTATCCCAATAGTGGTTCATAGATTGGAAATGTCTCCAAATAATCTTTGAAAGTCATTAAGAGTCCATAATCAATCTCTCCTAATTTGCACATTTTGGGGTCTAATATTTTGTAGACCTATTTTGTATCCCAAATAATTAATAGAATCTCCTCTTTGAATCTTTTCAGGAGCAATTTGTAATCCCTAACAAGGAAAAATTTTCCTTACTTCTTCAAACATTTTTTCTAAAGTATCTACATTTGAATCAACTAGTAAAATACCATTCATGTAGTGGTAAACTATAGATTGAGGAAATGGTTTATGTATTACTTCCAATGGGTGTCTGTAGCTAGAGTTTTTTCTCTCCGGGTCCCGACAAGCCCTGGCAGTCCCATAGTTCACTTATAAAATAAACATACAGATGCTTATATTATTTAAACTGTTTGGCCATTAGCTCAAGCCTACCATTGTCTAGCTCTTACTCTTGTACTCAGCCCATTTCTGTTAATCTATATGTTGCCACATGTTCCATGGCTTTACCTGTTGCCTTTACATGATGCTCCCTGGACGGCAGGCTGGCGTCTCCTCCTCTCCGCCTTCCTGTTCTCTCAGTTCTCCTCTCTGCTAGTCCCGCCTATACTTCCTGCCTGGATACTGGCCAATCAGTGTTTTATTTATTAATCAATCATCCACAGCACTTCCCCTTTTTCTTTCTTTTTTCAAAAAGGAAGGTTTTAACTTTAACATAGTAAAACTACATATAACAAAACAATTATCAAGCAAAAATAACAGTTACAATGTTAAAGAAGATATGTGAGTCTAAGGTTTTATATCTAACTTATCTTTTATCATAACTGAGGAAATTATAACTCTAGTCTTCAACTACATCAAAGACCCCAGAAGGATATACTATTACCTGAGAAATGGGAGAAAGATGCAAGCAACTTTCGGGAGTCTTGCAGGGTATACAGAGACAGCTGTCAGCCTGGACAGTCACCTAATGTTCCTTTGTAAAGTTGGGGCATCTGTCTTTAGCCCACAGGCCAAGAGTCTCTCAGTCACTTCTCTGTGTGTCCTGTAGAATGTCTGGCAATTTCCTCTGCGAAGCAGGAATCTGAAGGACCATTTCACCAAGCAAAGTTCAGTGGTCACCTTCCTATGGGTCCTGCATGTCCAGTTGATCAAGTAGTCCAGGCAAGAACAGTTTCTTTCCCAAATGGCTATTTTTGCCAAGGTGAAGATAAACTACATATGGAGTATCTTCGATGCCCATCCTCCTCTCTGAAGTAAATTGGTGCTGCCAGGAGCAGACATGTCTCATTGTCTAGAAAGTCTACATTTTTAAAACATTTTAAATGCCATATTCTGTGGGTCTTTGAAGTGTTTGAAGATTACCTACCTAATTGAATTATATCTATGCATACCTAGAAAACAACATGACTATAAGTTAGACTATCATAGAAGACTAATTATTAATCTGTATTTCCCAATTATCCATTACATTTTAAATGAGTTATATAACATAATACCTCAAACAAGAATATATATATATATATATATTATAACAAAATTAAGTTTAAACTTGTATCAATAAACTAAAATCCATAGCAATGTAAAACATTTTAAACAAGTTTCTCTTTAAAAGTAGATTCAATAATCTACACTTTTATCATATCATATCTATATCATATCCCCTTTTCTTCTTTAGAAAGAGATCGCATTTAAAATCAACCAGCTAGACAATGGTAGGCTTGAGCTAATGGCCAAACAGTTTAAATAATATAAGCGTCTGTATGTTTATTTTATAATTGGGCTACGGGACTGCTGGGGCTTGTCGGGACCCTGAGAGAAAAATTCTAGCTACAGGTGTCATACAAAATATTGGCACAGGGTTGGACTATTTAACATTCCCTATGGGAGAACCTTCCATTGATATCTCTTAGCAGGCTGAGAATTATTATAAGTAGCCACCATGAAGGTAAATTTTTCTCTATCTTTTTCTTGTAAGGGTATTTAGAAGAAACAATCTTTTAAACCAATAATTATAAGAGGCCATCCTTTAGGCAACAGAGTAGGCAAAGGAATTTCAGATTGTAGAGAGCCCATTGGCTGAATTACCTTGTTAATAGCTCTTAGGTCTGTTACCATACTCCACTTACCAGATTTCTTTTTAATAACAAATACAGGAGAATTCTAAGGGCTGGTTGATTCTTCAATATGCTGAGCATTTAACTGTTCTTGTACCAGCTGTTCTAAGGCCTGTAGTTTCTCTGTTGTTAAAGGCCATTGCTGAACCCATACAGGCTTGTCTGTTAATCATTTTAAGGATAGGGTTGTTGGTGTCTTTGAAAGATCAGTAGCTGGTGTGCCCTGTTCTTATACAATCTGGATAGTGGGTGACTATTCTTTATAATACCTTCTAATACCTTTCTCAGAAACATATGTTAGTTTATGATTTGTTTCTGAGATTGGAGGAATGTTAATCTGAGTATTCCATTGTTGTAATAAATTATGGCCCCATATATTCATAGTTATATTAGCCACTTATGGCTTTAATTTTCCTCTCTGTCCTTTTGTACCTATACATTTGACACATTCTGTGCTCTATTTCACTTGAGGTATTGTTGCAATCCCTAAAAGCTGAATATTTACATCCTGAAGAGGCCAGTTTGGATGCCAAGATTCTGGTGCAATTATTGTGAGAATGTCATTTATTCATATTTTTAATTTTAGTCTCTGTTCATTTATAGAAGTTTGCCACCAAAAAAAAAAAATCACTTTATGGTTTCTCCTGAATTTTTTGTCCTCTCTTCTATAGCAGTTCTATTACCCCGAGCAGTATGTACTGTTTTTTGTTTTGTTTTTTGTTTTTGTTTTTTTGTTCTTGGTTTTTTTTTTTCTTTACAATAGGCATTAGGTTCTTTCATTGCTCTGGGAAGCAGTTTCTTCCATCATGATAAGCAAGGACTGAACCAAATTTGTCATGGGGGTCTGTGGGAGACCCTTCAGGGAGTTTCCCAACATCAAAGGCAAAGAATTACCTTGTCTGTCCTTTGTTGATCTACATTAGTTAGTCCAGTGTTTGCCTTTGCCACATATTCTGCATAATCCAGAAGGCAGGGCTGTTCTGTTGCCATTGTTCCTTGAAAAAACTTTGTTTCTAGAAACATGCTGTTTACAGTACCTTTTTAGGTGACCTTGTTTACCGAAATTCAAACATCTGACATTACTATTTTTCTTCAAACCTCTGAAAATCACCTGTCCTATCCAAGTATTGTCACGATCATGAGACTCAATATTAATTGTATCTCAGATCTACTCATCAAAGGATGCTGATCTTGCCTTTAATGACCTAATTACCCTTTTTCATTGTGCATTAGCATTTTCAAAACCCAGAGATTCAATTATTATCTGTCTAGCTTCTGAATTTGGTATCATTCTATTTACTGCTGAAGACAGCCTTTGTAAGAAATCAGTGAGGGTTTCTTTTGGGCCCTGTATAACTTTCATAAATGACTCAATTTTCTTTCCTACTTCTTCAGTTCTGTCCAAATCATTCAAGGCTGCCATGCGGTATAAAGCTCCATAGAATTTACTAAAACTGATGTAATGTAGCTTCCTGCTATTCATGTGCTTTTTTTTTTTTAGTCCAAATACCATAGTAACCAGACAGAAGAACAAGACAAAAAAAATGAAGTTAATCTGAGTAGATCCAAAATTTTTCAGTAGACCAGAAGGTGATACACAAAACACACAGAGAAAGCATACAAGGTGGTGTGGCTGAAGTTGCCTATTCTAGGTATGTACAGATTGTTTATCAGTGTTAGAAGATGATCCTAAAAAGACAATGACAACCAGAAAATGAGAGAGAAAGCAATGATCAACACAAACAAAAGTGCAGAGTAATAGAAAAACAAACCATTTTCATGCATACCTACCTTGAGCCTTCCTGTTACTTAGCTTCTTTGGGTTCTGTGGATTGTATCATGGTTCTTCTTTACTTTATGGCTAATGTTCATTTATGAGTGAGTACATATCATGTTTGTCTTTCTAGGTCTGGCTTACATCATTCAGGATGATCTTTTCTAGTTTCATCCATTTGCCAGCAAATTCCTGATTCACTGTTTTTAACAGCTGAGTAATATTCCATTGTGTAAATGTATCACATTTTCTTTATCATATCTTTGGTTGAGGAACAAAACGGAATAAGCATTGCCAGTGGACAGGAGGTAGGGGACTGGAAGGTGGGCATGGGAGTGGGAACAGGAGAGATCAGGTAGGGGGAAGATGAAGGGAGAAAGTTATGGGAGAGATAACTGGAATCTGGGAGCATGTCTATGATGAGCTAGAAACCTAGAGCAATGGAAACTCCTAGAAATCTATGAGGGTAACCCTAGCTAAGATGCCTAGCAATAGGGGATGTGAAGTTGGAACCATCAATCTCCTGTTACCAGGCAAGACTTCTAGTGGAGGGTCTGGAATACCAACTTAACCACAGACCTTTCAACCTACAATTTGTCTCACCTACAAGATATGCTGGGTAAAGATGGCACAGCAATTATGGGAGTGACCAACTCATGACTGGCCCAGATGGAGACCAATAGCCTGAGAGGGAGCTCCCCACTGAGGGCCAGAACCCATAAGTGGGATACCCCAGAGACCTAGGATAGAACCGGAATTGACTGACAAAAAGAAAGAAAAAAAAAAAAACAGAAAAAGATAGGGAAAAAAAAGACAATAAAATGATTCTTAATCCTAATGATATTCTACTATGCTCACAGATTCCTGCCTAACCCAATTATCATCAGAGAGGTTTCCCCCAGCAACTGATGGAAATATATGCAGAGACTCACAGCCAACCATTAGGCAGAGCTCAGGGAAACCCTGCAGAACAGAGGTAGGAAGGATTGTAGGAATCAGTGGGGTCAAGAACATCACAAGAAAACCCACAGAACCAACTAACTTGGACTCATAGGGACTCACAGAGACTGAACTGACAACCAGGGAGTCTGCATTGAGTGAGAGTAAATTAAACGAAATTAACACTAAAAACATTGTAGATTTAAGTTCTTAAACTCCAAAGCCAAACATCATCAAATACAACTACAGTTAAATGAATTTTTCAAGAGTAAAATGCAAACAAAATCTGGCTTTCTAGTACAAATTGTGGAAACTAAAATACAATTTTTAATTTGCTGAAATAAAATTCGAAATTTATGAAAGCTGTTAATCCCAAGGAAAATGTGTTTAACAAAAAGGAGGAAAAACTGAGAATAAGATATGATGAGGGTAGGGGAAGAAAGTGCCAGACACAAGTAATAAAAACATTAAATTAATTTTATCAAGCTAAAAGAAACTGATTCTAGATGCAAAAAGGGAAAAAAATAAAGGTCTAGTATTAAAGTAAATACAAAATAATGTCTGGTTAAAATACTTCTTGTGGGGTTCACATGTACAGAAAATAAAAATATTTGAATCTCTTGACCAAAAAATGGCACAGAAGAAAACAGAGTGGTAAACAAAGCTAAAGTATTATGTGATCCTAGTACCAATCATGAAGTAGTATAAATATTAATTACTATAGTCTACTATAAAGTATATATCAAACATAACCTCAGTAACAACAAAGTAATAATAGAAGATGAAGCTAGTGATTAAACATATTTGACTAATCCCTATATTGTACATGGCCTAATTTAATGATATAGTCTGTGTATTATCTGGTTTGTTGGCTAACATTCTACCGTCAATAATTCATTTCTTGTCATTGACCCATTCACTCCAGGCCTCACTCTTGCTCATGCTAGGCAGGTCTTTTGACACTTGCGCAAGTTCACAGACATGGGAAGCTTTACTCTGATTCATTTCCACTTCAAATTACATAAAATAATAAATGTTTGCTTTCCATTGTTTAGTCTTCAATATGAGCCTGTCTACATTCTTACATCTACTTATGTAAATTCTATTTGAGAGGTTCTTACTCAAACAACAATGATGCTTGTAAGTAGAGAATGGGAACTGCTAGGCAGTACTCTTCATAGGTATGCTGGTATATCAAGCAAGGAACAATCATTTTAGAATATTGTATAGTATCCTTTCTAGAAAGCTCGTTCTTCTCTGTGTCTACCTTAAGCAAGTAAAACCCTAACATAAGGGTTTCTTTCGACACTAACATAAGGTTTCTTTTGCCAGTTATTCTGAACTTTCAATGTTCCGTGTGTCTCTGTAATTAGAGTTCTCTCTTGTTTATTACTGGATTGTTTTTCTATGCACCCATTTAACATTAGCAATCCACATCATTATAAACTAATCAATTAAATGATTTTTCCATAAATTTTCTCAGAAAATAAATGTCACAAGCTCTTAGTCTCTAAACAGCGTGTCTTTATGGATTCAATAATTATTGTACAACACAACCAAGGGCTTTTCTGCAACCTAAGTTCAATAAAATCATGGCTCTCAGTTGTTTTCCTAAGAGGACATTGTAGATCACGATATGATAAAACATGAGACTATTGGACAACAGGAAATAAGTAATTTTATAGAGATTATATTTAAAAAAGTTCCATAACTGAAGTAGTGAAGGACAAATATGTATACATACATATATGAAATCTGTTATCATTATAAAATCTTCTAGAGACAAATAGCTTAAGGCATATAAAATGATATTATTTCTTTTTAACAATTTGTTTCATAAATTATTTTCACTTAATTTTATTCTCTAATGAATCTGTTGCATTGAAAATGTTGACAATCAGAATGTCCCTTACATGTATAAAAATTTTAATTCATTTCATATATATTTATGTAAATTTAATTAGAAGATAATACTAGCTTTATAAAATTAAGATAGATTGGTATATACTTATTAAAAGTACTCAGGGTTTGTTGGGGAAGATTAAAATGTAGTTTGTTGATTTTTCTGCTAAAAAAAGCCTATGCAATTATACTGCTAAAGACAAAATAAAAAACAAATTATAATCATATTTATTATCTTGAATCATAATTAAAAAGATCTGTAAAAATTTGGTTGAAAATTATATATGTAATAACATTTATAGCATATATAAAAATTGAGTTATATCCATGTTATACTTAAGCATAGAGCAGCATGTTATTTTATATATTTGAGTAACATATAGCTGCAAATTTTGCATTATTTTATATTGGACATCAGCCAATGCTCTTTCATGCTTCAGTGAAAATCTGCTCTATGCAAATTGGCCCAATAATTGGCACCCAAATTACTAAACTTTATATTCACTGCTACATCTTCCAAATATTCATAAAACATAGAAGTTTTATTTTCTTCATCTGGACATCCATGTGTAACACCATCTGGAAACTGCTTTGTTATTTGTAAAAATAGTTGTATTTTCTTCAAAGATACGTAAATATTTAATAATATCATTATATCACTTGTAATAGACTTAATTATGGTTGAGAAACAATGAATAAACAACGGTCGTGGGTTGTTAAACAGATGTACTTAAAAATTTTGAAGTAACTCTAAGTCAGTGGCACAAACTTGGAATCTACATAAAAACAAAACAACCTAACAATAAATGTTAAGATATCTAAATATTTTTAGCATTGGCCTTAAGGAAAAAAATATTCAAATTATTAGGCTTACAATTGGAACAGAACCTTACGTGACAGTAAGATTCTTACGTCTACCGTTGGTGCACAAGCTGTTCCAGTGGAAGACAGAGTGGACTTGGTGGGTTAAAAAAGATTCATAAGACTTTATGGGTGCAGCTTTTAACATTACCAGGAGAACCAATCTTCCAATAAAGTTTCTGTCACAGTTTTATATCTCCTTTTCTGCAGTGTTACCTGAGCCTTAGATATCAGAGTTGTTTTGTAGATGTATCTATGAGGACTGGGATCCACATTTTGCATTTTGAGTAGGACGGCCTGAACATAAGCTGAACAAGGACAACAATAATAGAAAGGCCAAAGTGGGTGAGGGAAAGACCATAAGGCCTCAACCCTACACAAAGAAATTGAGGCAACTAAGGAATGCCAAGAGCTGGAGATAGAGTCTTTCCCAGGGAAAAGCACACTGATTGTTTATCCAATACCAAATGGCATGCACTGAAAGCATATGTACAACTAACCTATAGATGGAACAGGTTTTATTTAGGAATATACATATTCACACATATATGTATGTGTATACATGTACATATATGCATGAAACAATCATTAGTGAAATACTAGATTGTTAATTTGAAAGAGAGCAAGGTGGGGTATGGATCAGGGTTTAGAGGGAGGAAAAAGGAGGGTCAGAAATGATAGGATCATAATATAATCTCAAAACCAAAATAAAAATAATAAAAGATACATGAAGCTGATGGAGAGATATGGTGGGATGGTTATAGAAGGAACTGCTGGAGAACCAATAGGGATGTAATCAAATAAAACACATTTTATACATGTAAAAAATTCTCAAAGAATAAATAAAAAGTATATTTAACAAATTCTATCTTGAAAAGGCACATGTGGAACTTGAAGCAGGTTTTAATCTTTTGGCAGATGGTAGTAATTTGTATCAAACTTAAGCTCTAGGGAGCGGACCTTAATATTTACAATTTCTTACTATGATATGTTAACTATGTTATATTTAGTTTAGATTTGCATGGGTTGAGATCTAATTCCACAATTGATAGGACTTAATCTTTTGTGTTTGTTTGTTTGTTTGTTTGTTTGAGACAGAGTTTCTCTGTGTAGTTTTGGTTACTGTCCTGGATCTCACTCTGTAGACCAGGCTGGCCTCGAACTCACAGAGATCTTCCTGGCTCTGCCTCCCGAGTGCTGGGATTAAATGCATGCACCACCACTGCCCAGCAGATCTTAGTCTTATATTGTAGTTGATATTAATTAAATATGAGGAATTATTGCTCATAGATAAACCACTGATTGGCCTAAATTAATATTAATCCATGGCCAAACAATTAAGCAAATATGAAAAAGAAATTTAGCAGCAATTAAATTGTTTGATTTTAGTTTTGGTACCTTAAAAATCCAGCTGTTCATGTTTATATTAAATTTAAATAATAGTTCTAATCTTTTCTTGTTTAGAATTTAAGTATTTTATGTAGTAAGAAATGTGTCTATATATAATGACAACAGTATATAAATATATATATATATATGTATATAGTGATCAACATCTGTGATAACATCTTGAAAACATATTATAATATATTGTCATGAAAACTTATTTGCACTCATCTTACTCTACAAAACTGTTAATATTCTTTAAGAAGTATGAAAATAACCAAAATTGAATTATTGGCAAGCTAATATTTTTCTTAAGGTATTTATGGAAGTGGATATCAATTATATTTTAAGTGATATGTATATGTCACTAGAGAATGTTTATATTAAAAATATTAACATCTTTATTCTTTAAGATTTATATATCAATACTTGAAACCATGTTTCTTGAATTGATGAACAGAAAAGCTATTGATTGTTTAAAATTGTTTTTGTATCCTCACACTTTGCTAAAATAGTTGATCATTTCTAGAGGTTTATGGCTAAAGTTTTGGGACTTCTAATACCATCATCTGAATATAATAATAATTTTACTTCTTTCCCTATTTGTATCCTTTTAATTCCTTTGCCTGCCTGTTCCTCCAGCTAGTACTTTAGACACAATATTGAAAAGGAGTGGGGATAGTGAATATCCTTGTTTAGTTTCTGAATTCAGTGGGATTGGTTCAAGCTTTCTTACATTTAGGATGACGCTGGCTGAGGTTTTCTCATATACGGCTTTTAAAATGTTGTGGGTCTCTGCAGTCCCTATTTTTCTAGTAAAATTATTATGAAGATATATAAGATTTTGTCAAAAGCTTTTTTTCTCCATCTGTTGACACTGTCATGTGATTTTTGTCTTTAAGTACATTTCTATGATTTTTTTTGACTTACACAAGTTGAACCAACATGCATTTAGTATAAATCCTACTTAATCATGGTAGATAACCTTTGTGTATGCCTGTATTCAGTTTACTAATATTTCACTGAGAATTTTTATATCAATGTTCATTGGTGACATTGGCCCACAGTTTTCTTTTTGTGTCTTTACCTGGTTTTGACATTAAAGTCAACTTTTGAGAAGGATTTTGGAAATGCCCCTTCTGATTCTATTTCTTGGAATAATTTAAGAATTATTGGTTGTGGTTCTTCTTTGAAAGTCTGGTAGAATTCTGTCGTGAGTTCATCTAGGCCTGGGATTTTTTTTTTTAAGTAGAAAGGGTTTTATTGCTCTTTTTATCTCCTCATTTGTTATGAGTCTGTTTAATTATTCTTCTCTTGTTTCAACTTTGATCCTTTGGATGAATCTAGAACTTCATCATGTTTTGTTTTAAGATTTTATAACTTAATTGAGTGTATATAGGTCAATAATTAGAGTTGGAGATTGGTGGGCCATGAGAGAAGTTGGAGGTTTAGAGAAAGGGGTACAAATAACGTAAAAAAAAAAGTACTTATATATGATAGTCCAAAGAAAACAAAGGCCTTCAAGAGAGAAAATGCATAACTTTCTTGACTAATAATACTAGAGGGCTCCTGAAATTCAATTTTCTTTCTAACTGAAAATTCAGAGAGGCTTTCAGCAAGTTTCATATAATAAAAGCGCAGTTTAAAGTATTCCCACATCACTAAAATTGTCAGATTCTTGCCTTGGAGGAGGTGGGAATGGGGGGGATTGTGGGGGGAGAGCTGGGGGGTGGGAGGAGGGAGGACAGGGAAATCCATGGCTGATATGTGAAATTAAGTTAATTATAAAATAAAAATATTGAATAAAAATTCTCAGATTCTGAGCAGTTTACAAACATAAATGTGTTCATGGTGTCTTTTTATCCTTTATTAAAATTAACTGGTAAATAAACATTTGCAAGCCCATAACTTTGCACAGCAATGTGAAAACTGGAGTTTATATTCATTGGACATACATGGTGTAAACTAGTTTATATAAAAGTATGTATATATGCACATGTATATGAATGTATAAATATTTGAGTGCATTTCTATATATGAAAATGTGGAATATTTTTAGGATTTTCGATTCTGTATGCACAGTCAATCAATAATCCATTAATTATAGAGGATATCAGTTTCTTAACAACAGTTCTCCACAGGGATGGGAAAGCTGACAGCTTCACTGTTACAAATTATCACAAACTAATTTCATGGCTCTTTTATTAATGCCATTCAATTTTCTTATATGATAAATGCTTTCATTTCTCCGTGCATTGTTATTCATATGTTTATCACTCATATTATTGACCTTGGTCTTAATTAGGGACTGCCCCAGCC
>CABHPP010130591.1:0-29697 GCA_902168425.1 Peromyscus attwateri | reverse complement strand
AATTGTCCCATATGAGTTTTAAGTTAATTTCCTTCTGCTGTTTCTCTACAGCATATTTCCTCTCTGTATCTTTGCATCTTATGCTTCATTATATTGATGCTATTCTTTCATATGTGTTCATGTTTTCTTCATTGGTAGGTAACTTGGAAGTAATAATAATTCTTTTCTTTGCTATTCACAGCACGATTAGGGACTCTAATATATGTCCATATGTAATCACTCTCTGCTTTAAGGGACAGGGAAGAATTGTATGCCTTTGACTCCTAGCAATCTATTTGCTTATGTGAAATAACATTTGTCATTTCTTGGCTAAAACAGTGCAATATACATATGCAGTTCTTTAGCTTCTCTTTCAGTTGACCAAGAAGTTAGATACACAGATGGTGACATAGTCCCAAGACAGTGAAACCAGTTCCCCCTGCAGACATCCATGTAAAGATTTCCTGTCCTTATACCATAATTGCAAAGCAATTCTCCATCTTATTAGACCATTAAAATTTGAAATTTATTTTCTCTGCATTAGAACAGATTATCCTTATTAATACAAGCATGCATATAAGAAGTAATTATTAAATTTATATTGTTTAATTAGCTTTTAATTAAATCAGCCCTAATACCTTCCTATCTATCATTTTAAGCTCGACTCTTCTTAAATGAGATTGTAAATGGGGCCAGTGTGTTTGTTTTTCTGCTTCCCTCTGCACAGATATAATGAGTTCTTTGACCCTGATGAGAGGATTCCTTGGAAGGTTTTGCCAGAGGTTTACTTTGTTTGGGGGTTGTTTTGTTGTATCTGTTGTTTACTGGGTGTTTTGGTTTGTTTGTACTTGTTAATGTAGAAGTTGTTGTTCTTTAGGGGTTATTTCGGGTTTTGTCAGGGTTTGCTGTCACTGTTACAGTTGTTGTTTGGGGTGTTTTGTTTTGGTTTGCCCATAAAAAAGTTGCATAAACTAACCCCAAATGCTTCCGGGGTCCTAAAGATCAGTTTGACTTCCTCTTGATATCTGAGTGATTGGGTGCCATATTTTTAACTTTTCAAGTGCAGTTTTAATCTCACAACTGGTGAGAAAATAAGTCTTTTTTTGTTTTGTTTTATTTTATTTTATAATTTAATTTAATTTTACATATCAGCCACGGATTCCCTTGTTCTCCCCCCTCCTGCCGCCCCTCCCCCACCTCCCCCAGCGCACCCCCCATTCCCATCTCCCCCAGGGCAAAGACTCCCCTGGGGATTGAGTTCAACCTGGTAGGTTCAGTCCAGGCAGGTCCAGTCCCCTCCTCCCAGGCTGAGCCAAGTGTCCCTGCATAAGCCCCAGGTTCCAAATAGCCAGCTCATGCACTGAGGACAGGTCCTGGTCCCACTGCCTGGATGCCTCCCAAACAGATCAAACTAATCAACTGTTTCACTTATCCAGAGGGCCTGACCCAGTTGGGGGCTCCTCAGCTATTTGTTCATAGTTCATATGTTTCCATTCGTTTGGCTATTTGTCCCTGTGCTTTTTCCAATCTTGGTCTCAACAGTTCTCGCTCATACAAACCCTCCTCTTTCTTGCCAATTGGACTCCTGGAGTTCAACCTGGGGCCTGGCTGTGGATCTCTGCATTTGGTTCCCTCAGTCATTGAATGAGGTTTCTAGCATGACAATTAGGGTGTTTGGCCATCCTATCACCAGAGTAGGTCAGTTCGGGCTTTCTCTCAACTCCGGGATTTACGACTAGATAAACTTTCTAAACAGATGCTAATCAGCTAGCTGCAGGGCCTGGGACCAAAGTGACCTCACCCTGACCCGCCCTAAGGAATTCACACTCTTCATTCCTTGTCCCCTCTGCTCCCCTCCCCGCCTGAAAACTCTGCCTATAAAGCTTCAGCATCATTTTTAATAAACAGAGCCTCGACGCGTCTCAGACTGACTCTTGTCAATTATTATATGCGCCTGGCCTCCCTTTCTTTCTCTCCCCATGGTTCTTTTCAGGTGTTTCCCGGCTCGAAACCCACGAATAACTGGACCTGCTGTGCGGGAAAAGTCCGTATCTCAAGTTCTGGAAATACGTGTTAACAACAAGTTTGCCACAATATACTTGAAGACAATGGTACCAGATATCATTGAGTTACTACAGTGGAAGCCACAGGGTCACAGTCAGTATTTGAAGGAATAGGTGCACCAGGCTATGTTAGATACTTTCTTGTAAAGCTTTCCATTTTTTAATAAGTTGCCAAGACAACATGAAAACAGCAGCAATGACTACCCTGTACCTCCGTATGATGGGTGACTCGTTCGAGTCCTTACTTACTCTTGAATTGGAACTGAATTCTTAGTAGAACCCTGGTTCTGTTCATGTTAGCAGATTTCTGCTACACTTTTCTGTTTCTAAACTTTTTATAGGTTCTAGCTGCTTGGCCTGGAGTCAGACCCTTTCCAAGTGAGCTCTCAGACTACAAACGTATCCTTTAAGAACCAACACTATGTGCCATCTAACCAGAAGCCTGTGACTTTTCTTATGCCTTTTCATTACCCTTGGCTTCCTGAGACAGATGCTGTTTTCCCCAGCAGCTTTGCCAAGCAGCTTATAACTTTCCGTAACCCCCCGTACAGGTTATCTGATGCCCAGTTCTTCTCTTTGAGCGTCTTCACTCATGTGTACGCATCAACATAGACACATACATACATAATTAAAAATCAAACAGATCTTTTAAAAAGATTACATAAATTTTAACACCTCTTTCATGTTTAAATTATGTAAAGGAAAATTACCTATTACATTTAATACTAGATATCTCAAGATTCTTTTCCCATGTTTATCAACTACCTTAAAAACCATTAAGTAATATCCATTTATCTTTCTCCAATAATGTAATAGGTGTTGAAACAGAAACCCGAGAGAGGAAGAGCAATGAATAATCTCTAGCTTTGATCTTTAGTTCCTTGGTATAAAATAGTCCAAGAATATAAAACAAAGGAAGACAGTGTCAGACAAGGAAGCCCTGAGAAAATGGATCATCAGCAGAGGAGAGATATCAAAGTAAGGTTTATCACTGAGGGGCGCTGAGCAAACTGATAGGACTTTGAAGTGGAGGACGTGGTAAGGAAGAGGAACACAGATGATTTCCCAAATAACAACACCGGGAAAACATGATAAAATGGTGTAGATGTTTGCACACATCTGGAGAGTAGTACATCTCCAGACTGTCCAAAAAGCCAACCTATTGGCTGTTACACCTATTAAAATTCTCATTTTCAGGTAGAGCAAAGGAATTAATTTCTCAAGTGGTGGCTCATACAGTCTGCTGGGCTTTGGAGACGTTCAACAATGAACTTTGACTCTGCCAATGTCACTTGACTCTCTAACACAGAGACCAGGCCTCATTTTCCTCCTCTGTGACAACTATTAAGCTTGATGGGGTGGCGATGAGGACTTCGTGACACAGAGCTCAGGAAGCCTTAGCTCAATATCCGACACAAGGTGCTCAGCCTTAATCAACTATCATTAGGCATAAGGAGAGATTCCTATATTCCAATTACTTGAGAGTGTGTTGCCCCTGGCTTGGATTTGTCAGATAAAAATATATCAATACTGGCCAGATGTGCTCCATTGCTAGTCATATAAAGTTACAGGCCATAAGGAACATGGTTGCCAAAGAAATTTCCAGGAACTAAAGTGACATCTAATGTAGGGATTAAAAACAGTTTTAAAATGAGAGTCAGAAAGCTAGGTAGCTTCTAAAATGAGTAATTGACAAAAAGAAATCTCCTTTTGTGTATGGTCATTATTCTGCCTGTCAAGCAGTGGAGGGCTGCTCAATTTGATTTAGTTTTCAATACCACAGACAAAAAATCATCAATAGTCCTTGTTAGTTTTTATAAGTTAAGCACGGAGAACATTTGATCTTATCTCTCAATACTCTTTCTCATGTTTATCCTTTACAGATTGAGACATAGTGGACAGCTTTTAAAGAGTCTTTTCCAGGCAACAGGAAACTGCAGCACAAATCTAATTGGTAATTTCAATGATCTCAAAAACACTTAGACATGTACACGGAAAAATGTTTCATTATATGGCATTCTAATTAAGGCAGTGATTTACATGCTAATGACCAGATGGATAAACAAGAAACTTTAAAAACCCTTGTGGTGCATTTTAAATGCTGCAAAGCTATATATATTTAAAATTCCAGCATTAGTCAATGCAGTTTCAAGCTCACTTAGAATAAGGTGAGGGAAAGACAACAAAAATAGGTAAGTAATGGCTTGTATAATTAAAGGTTATGGCTCTACCAAAGTGGAATTATTTATTTGTTTGTTTTTGTTTATTGGGAGAGGGCTTTTCTGTGTAACGGCCCTGGATGTCCTGGACCTTGCTTTATAGACCAGGCTAGCCTCAAACTCACAGAATCTGCCTGCCACTGCGTCTGAATGCTAGGATTAAAGGTATGCACTACCACTGCCCATCGGAAAGTGGAACTTTCGAAGAGGTAAGATAAAAGATTTACATGGAACTCTGTTTTAGACAGAGATTTTTTTGTTTTGTGTGTTTTTCTTTCTGTGTTTTTGTTGTTTTATTTTACTATTACATAATTTTTAAGGTAATCAACTTACAAAGTTTTATTTAGCTCACTGTTTTAGAGATTCTGACCCATGATCAACTATCCCCATTATTCTTTGAAGTGGAGAAAGATGAACATTATGGCAGGAAGGGCTGTGAGGTAAAAACATGTCACCCATGCCCAGGAAACAAAACAGAGTGAGATGAAAGATCACAGTTCTCTAATCAGCTTTGAGTGTAACAATGACCTAATAAGTTGCCACCCAAACCCACCTCTTCTAGGTCCTACCCCATCCCACTAACATCAGTCTGGGGACCAAGCCTCTGGACCACTGGGAGACCTTTAGGTCTTAACTGTAGCTCTGAGGGTGTCATGTTTTCTAAGATACAATTTTGTTTCATTCCCTCCCCCATTGCCTTAATCTTCAAAATGCACATTCCTTAACTCTTTACCATATCAGCTGCAAGATACAAACAGTAACAATGAGTCAATCAATGGGTAAGATACTAAATGAGGCTCATTTGAATACCATCTAAAACATGCAAGAGAAACATTTGGTCTTATTTCATATTTCTAATTTTAACTGCAGTGGAGAAAATGAACAAAAGTGAAAAACTTCTTAAAACTTCTTATTTTCTCAAATCTGACTTTATTCTAGCATATGCTACTTCTAAGAAACTCAGTTTCTAAGAAAATTCAGTTTCCAAATATATAACATCATGCTTTCCCAAAAGAAACTTCATAAGTTTCCCCTAACAACCAAACACAAATCCATTAATATTTATTTTAGAAATGCTTTATTTTTTAATGGAGCAAATAAAAATTCTGGGGAATTGATTTTACTTTGAATAATTATTGCATGTAGATTATTTTGCCCTCCATAAGTTACTTAAGTCCCAGTAGCAACAGGTGAATGAACATAGTCAAAATTTTTGATGGAATAAAGTACATTAGTTTTGGCATTGAGGGAAATAAAGAAAGATAAAGAAGTAAAGTCATAATAATCAAGTTCCATGGAGTTATATAACTTTTCGTGAAGATTGCAACCCAGGAAATATTAATCCAAATCCATTTAGTGAATAGAACTTCAAAAGAGCAAAATTGGGTCTTTAAAAAAAGATATGAGCACTTCATGGAGAAAGAAAATTGAGAAATGAGCTGTTTAAATTACTGGAAATGGTACAAATTCTTTAATGGTAACACTCACCAGATAGCTTTACATTTTTAGCACATTCCCCACTTAAACTTATCTGTTTTAGTTAATTCAAAAAAAATGCTACAAAAGAATTAAAAACATATAATGGAGGTATATTTAACACATCTTTCCTGATGATTACATTTTTTCTCACTTAGAAAAATATGTTAAAATAAAATTCCACAACATAAAATTTTAAGAAATACACTAATTTATTCATCACTTTCTGTTCTACCTGTATGTGTGTGTCTCCCTGTCTCTGTCCCTTTCCTGCTCATGTATGTGTGTGTGTGTATGTGTGTGTGTGTGTGTGTGTGTGTGTGTGTGTGTCTATGTGTGTGTGTCCTCTTCATTTGAAAATAATTTAAGATAGAATTTTCTCATATATTCAGTATATTCTTGAGAAAACTAGGTATTTTGAAAGCTTTAGTGGTCAACAGCAGCATATCAAAATATTATGAACAAAGATCAATACAAAATAGATTCCCTAATCTATATGACTAAACTATTCAAGATAACTTTAAACTGGTGCTTATCTTGTTTCCAAACTTAATCATTATATAGATCTCTTTGTTTTAAAACACCCAAGTCATAAATTTTATATGCTGAATGTCTCTTAGCAACAATCCTAAATAATATGAACATTCTTCTCCTTTACCAAAATATTTATTTTTTTTATTTCAATGTGTGTATGCACACCGTGTATGTAGGTTGTCACAGTGGCCAGAGAGAGGCTTCAGGTCTTCTGGAATCAGAGTTACAAACAGTTGTGAGCCAAACTCAGGCTTCACTGGGAATCAAACTCAGGTCTTCTGCAAAAGCAGCAAGCACCCTTAATCATTGAGCCAGCCCTCCAGCCATCATTTCTTCATCAATAAAAAACTTTAATGACTTTTGCTAACTTGTATCTACAAATAATTTTTCTTATGTTGGCATTTCTGTTTTAATTATTTTATACTGTCTTGGCATGTATAGTTAATTCCTAAGGAACTGTTAATATTAACTTGCTTTGCATCCTATGGAATAGCTAGCACTTTGCAGTAATAAACAGAAAATATTTCAGACACTTGACACATTAGGAAATAGAGCCTTGCTAGAGATTGCTAAGCCTGTGAGTATGAACTGAAATGTATTGTTAACTCCCTTCCCAGAAATAAGAAGTAATTTTCAATAGGAGGTGACTAAATTCTACTTTATAAATTATACAGAATTGGTCCAAGAATAGAATGCATAAAATAATGGAAAACTTCACTAGAATTTCTGCCACTGGCATCTTATCGATAAAAGGTGGGAGATACTGAAGAGTGACAAATCTTTGGGATAAACTCAATCAACTGTTTTCAATCTCCTTATTAAAAATCTTAAGGACGTTTAACGTGCCAGCTTGCCATTACTTCTATCTAAACTGGCAATGATTTTTTACCTTTATTACTCATCTGAAAGTTGCCTTGTTTGTATTCATATTCGTAGGCAATGCTTCATATTAGATTTAAGGAAGGTCATCTTTAGTAAGTCTCTTCTGGGCTTCAGTCAGTTGTTAGAAGTTCAGACAGGTGCCTTAAAGCATACGTAATTATCTCAGAGGCTAGAGTTCCTCTCCCACTCTGGCATCAAAAGGAGGCAGATGAGTTCCTTAAGCTGAAAATAAGCAGAAATGGATTGAAATTACCCCAAATTATCCTACAAAGAACTAAAGATGCCTAACAGAAGGCAACAACTTGAAAAGTGTTTATTCAGGCCAACCTGAGGATGTTTTTGGTTAAAAAAACTAATTTGGCATCCTTGCACAATGAATTGTCTCCCCCACCCCCAGCTCAAGGGGCAAAAAGTAAAGCTTTGAAGATCATGTCACAGTTTGCTTCAAAATTAGATGTTCATAACATCCTCTCCAAAAGCATGTAAACCCAGAGGATGTCACTTACAAAATCTTATCAAGCATTTTAAGAAGAAATTATGACATTAACCGAATTTCACAGAAAGAAATTTCAAAGAAAGAAAGTAAATCAATAAGGAAATATGTTGAATTCATTTGTTCAAGCCAATATTATACTTATAACTAAGCCATACGAAAACTTTACAGGGTTGCTACAAAATGATATCCCTTAAAATTGTAGATACAAAAATCTTTACCAAAATTTTACCAAGTTAATCCATCCATATATAAAAAGAATAATAGATCACAATCAAGAGGACTTTATCTAAGGGGTAGAAATGTGTTTCAGATTTGAACAATAAACAGTGTAATTCATCATATCAAAAGGAATTGGATCATGGGTGGTTTTTGTTTTAATACATACTTGAACTCTTAATTTTTATGTTTTATGTAATTATGCTTATTTGTTATTTTACAGATGAAAAATCAAAGATGAAGAAGTTCAATTGCTGGTCAAAAATAATATTTCATTCATGTAAGGAGGGACAAGAATTTTAGATTAGGTCTACCTGACCCTAAATCATTTCACTGTTGACCTTTTTTCCCCCACTGGTGAGCTGTGATGGTATGAAAAAT
Organism: Peromyscus attwateri; assembly: GCA_902168425.1. Taxonomy (NCBI): domain Eukaryota; kingdom Metazoa; phylum Chordata; class Mammalia; order Rodentia; family Cricetidae; genus Peromyscus; species Peromyscus attwateri. The sequence goes on along the minus strand of CABHPP010130591.1, from coordinate 21,451 downwards.
ATATACAGAAACTCTTAATGGTGTGGAGTTCTCTCTGATAAATTTCTTGAATTATCTTCTTTGCCAGTATCCCTTATTTTATAGAATGAATATTAGTTTAGAGCACAATCTGCAATGCTGCTAGACATACAGTCACTGCTTTATTGCTAGTTCAGAGTGTAGCATTAGTTGTCAATACATTGTCTCCATAATATGAATAGGAAGAATTAGGTACCCAAAAGTTCCCTATTTTCCATTTTATTTTAAAAAAAAGTTTATAACTCTAGCTGAAGGTGAAGAAAAGAAATGCAAATGCAAAAGGTTGGAGCCCAGATCCTAGAAGGTTGGATGACTTCTGCATTCTACATTTAAGAGCTCCAGTGAGTCAGCATATGTAATTAATTCCTATAGCACTAGCAGAGTAATGACCTTCTCTATACAAATACCATGCATGTTCTCACAGCAACCTTCTCAGATCCTTTGAAGCACTTAGATAAAAATGTCACAAAGCAGGAAATAATACAGAGCATGAGAGTATCTGGGATCTGAGACTGAACCTTGGATGAAGCTCAGACTGAGGTCATTCTTTAGAATTGCTTCAAAATCCTTCTAAAATAAACACCAATATTTACTGCATGAATGAACTGCATATGACTCTTCTTTAATACTTTAAAAAGCTGCAGATGCAACGCTTTCAAAGTATCAGTACTCGAAATAACATCACTCAAGTACTATTTCAACTTGATCCCAGTCACTTTCAAGTTGTGGTCTATAAAATCCATTAGTTAATTACTAATTAGAACTATAGAATAATAGACTACCAAACATATTCATATGTTTGTCAGAGAAGACACACATTGAGCAATTGCAAAATATATGTACAGGTACATACATACATACATGTACATATATAATAGACTTCTTAGGCAATTCTACTTTATTTGATTAGTAACACATATTACTAATTTTTCCTCTTTCTGAACTTTCAAATAGGCATCCATGATTTGTTTTCTTTCTCTCTTAGTGAATAGCTTATGCTTATGCTTGGACAGGGATGTCCATGTGTAGATCTGTGTCAAGGATAATCTCATTGAAAAGGATTCAAAAAATTACATGGAGGATTTTCTCAAGTGTGAGAGGTAAGGATAAGTTGTGGTTGGAAACAGATCTGAATACAACTAGAAGTTTAAAAACTATATGAAGTACTTGTTAAAAATGTGAGTCACCTTCAATCCAAATACTAACCAGACTTGACCTGGCTAAACTCCTGAGATCTGATGAGATCAATTACATTCAGGATGAGTGTAGAAAGGTGAGTGTGTGTGTGTGTGTGTGTGTGTGTGTGTGTGTGTGTGTGTGTGTATACATAGCAATAACAATTAAAAAAGAAAGGGTCTTTAGTTTTAGATGGAATAGGGGATCATGAGAGGAATTGGAGACGGGAGAGGGACGGATAGAAATATGAATACAGTACTTATATTATGAAACACTAAAAAATTAAAATTTATGTTATATTTCAATAGATTAATGAGTTGTGAAGACATGAAGTTTGGGAGCAGGAAGGCAGGGATGAATTTAGGAGGATGTAAGGGTATGAATGGGAAGGTGAATATGATCAATACGTAATGCATAAATTTCTCTAAGAATTAATTAATAAAAACAAGTCTCCACTCACAAGTATATAGCTAAAAAAATTTACATTTTAAACAAATATTCATGGTTATTTAAACACATGTTAGACTACAATTGTTGAACATGTAGATACTTACCAAGAAATATGGTGCTGTGGATGATATTTGTCAGCAGGAAGGAGCTTCTAGGCACAAATCTAAGAGGGCAGTTTAAGGTATAATTACTGAAAAAACTAGCTCTTCATTCCCTCTGTTTGAAGACCTCTCCTCATCTGAGTACACTACTCTCTATCAACTAATGAAGGGGAACACTGAAGGCCTTATAACCTTCAAACCTGCTTCAAACCCAGTACAATTATTGCAACTGCTTGAAACACCGTATTAAGAGTTAAATCCTATTATACATCCAATTTAAGTCAAATATGGCAGCTGATTACTTAATTATTTAGTGTGTCTTAAAGATACAGAAATTAAAACTAAGTTAGCTCAAACAATACAAGTAGAAAAGATTTCAAAAGACTAGGTAAGAATAGAAGGAAAGGCTATTGATATGTGTCCATAAACTTTGAAGTTTATATACCAAACCAAGAAATGGGATAACTATTGAGAAAAAAAACCCTTCTGTTGTATGCTTTTAACAAGTTCTGAAATATATGATATTTACAAAATCTACATTTTTCTGCTTTAGTCATCATGATCTCTTGGTCACAGCAATAATTCCTCTCATATCGTCTCTTGTTTGTGTTGATACAGAATTATAAGTGGGCTCTTTGTGTATCAGAGAATGGCCCAGAATTTGCCCTGAATGAACAGAGAAGGGCAGTTTATAGAATCAGAATGGTTCACTTTTAAAAAGCCATGTTTACTTATTGAGTTAATGGATGTACTGATTTTTAGAGTTACCAGTTCTTCAGATTCCATATCACATCAGTCTAGAAAGCCTCCATCTGGCCAATCCATGCTATCATATTTCATGTAAGATATTCCTTTCTATTTTTCAAGCACTCCAACAGAGGTGTCAAACCAGTTATGGAAATCAAGTATAAGCATATATCATGATTTCAAATACAAAATCAAATCAATGTTAAGACTCTAATACATTAAACTCTTATTGAATCTAATTACTGCTCCTTCAAACATGCTTACATTGAATAACCTAATTCTGCTGAAAAGGTAGCAGAAATCTTGCTGCAGATATTGCAGTTTCCAAGGACAAAAAGTGGAGGATTTGATCAAATGATAATATATACTTGCAAAGTAAATTTTGATTGTATGTGTATGTGAGAAGCAATATATTTGTTTGTGCACTTGTATATGGATGTGTGTATGTATGAATATACTTCTGATATAGATTATGAGTTTTAAGCTAGTCAGTTTCATTGTTATCAATTGATGTCTATTAATCCTGAAGACTGAAACATGAATTACAAACTTCCTGGATATACTGAGGGGAGAATCATATCAGGTGTGATTTGTTGCTAAAATATTCATGTACATTTTAAGCTTAGTCTATTTCTACAGCTAACATGCTACTGATAATTGCATATCTCTAATATACTATATCTCTCTGACCCTTCACAAATTTACTCTTGTCTCCTACCAGCTCAACTGTATAAGCAAGTTGATTGGAAACATTTCTCAACAACTGGCTGACATCTGACTTGAACAATATTATGAGAGTCATCAGTAAAATTCACCATTGGCCATTCTCATATGCTAATTATGATGATTAGTTTCACCTTTAAATGACTCATTTTCACATTGAAGTCACAATGTTAAAACTGGAAGATCATAGAACTTTGACCTCATCTTGTAAAGTAAGTGAAGAGAATGTCTTGGATTCAAAGAGTATTACAAGTGAAGTCAGTATTCTTACCCCACGCTCTTTCCATCTTGTCTCTTTGAAGCCTAATTTGAAAAAGCCGAATGCATATATAACTTCAGGCTGTCTACAAGTTTCATGGCAGACAAAATGGAACTTACAATAAAATTGTTGGTCCTATTGATATATTAATATAACAGCCATGAGGGGGCTGCCACAAAGGAACCAAAGTTTGGCTTAAAATTGAAAAACAAGAACATGCACCGTAAGATCAGTTGTTGCAGCGTACACTCCACAATGTGCAAAGAGAATCCCAGCTCAACTTCCATTTTCTTTCCCTTTTCCTGGGACAGGGGAAAGATGCACAAGGTGGTTCATGTCTTTGTATTCTAATTTCCACATTGAATTTTCTAGGATTCATGGAGAGTTGTTTACTAAAAGTTCCCTTGCACCGAACCTTACACAGCTGCAAGGATTAGTACTAACAGCATCCATATTCATTATCAGTCCATGGTAGGAGCACATAACATAGGACTTTGAGGTATTCTTAGAACACTAGTCAAAAGTAAACAGAAAATGGGAGAAACTAATGAGTACAAAGTTCAAAAGGCTCTCTTCTAGGTACTCTGAGCAGTTCAGTATACCAGCAGCTACAGGAATATGTTCTTTAAGAACAATGGGTTATGCAGCAACTGTTTTTTCTGATCCCTTGTTGGTCTGGCAGGATGTGTTCCATACCAGTCATCTGACAGCACGTGAGATATGTTAACAGTGTTGCCTGTAATGAGTTTACTGGACTGGAGCCCTAGTTAAGGAGAAGGTCAAAGATTCACATTTGTTTAGCTTCTTCCAACATGCCCGTGTCTTCCCTCAATTGCAAGAAGATAGGTTTCTCTTGATTCCTATTGTTTCCTGCTAAATTAGTCAACATGACAATGGATCAAGGTAAAAAGGTCACAATAGCCAACAAAATACAAAATAGAGAGAATGATATGCAGAATACTATCACTATACACAGTAGCACAACTCCACATTTTTCAGACCATAGTAAAGTGAGCAAGGACCTTAAGTGAGACTCTTATGCTCTGAGAAAGCCAGCATCACATTAAAAACAAACCATTCCTAGAGGCGTAACTCTAGCTTTCAGCCTACAAGCACAACGTCATTCTTCACCAGTAAATAACAGCAGATGCACTCACAGACTTTTCCACAACCGTAGTATTATGTTGGATTAAAAGACAGTTCAAGGTTCAGAGATAAAGGAAAGGGGTAGCAGAATGTAATAGAGGTGAATCTAATCATTACATATATGAAACTATCAAAACATAAATAAAAGTAAATTTAAAAAAAAAGACACTTTACCTAAGATGCAAAAAGCTGAGGCACAAAAGTAAAAATCTGAATGAATATGACAAAGTTCTATTAAATCTTTATCTAAAAGTCATTCATTCTTGTGTTAAATTATTAATAACCTGTGTCAAATAACCTTTCTTAACAACTCCACCCCCCATTGCTGTTTATAAAAAAAAGTCTTTCTATAAAAGGTCATTGAAGACTGTCCTTCTGATGATATTTCTCTTTTCTGTGCTGATATTGTTCTGTGACTATTCCTATAATAGTCAAATACTCTTCAGACACAAAACAGTATTCAAGTGATTCAAGGGAACTAAAGGATATTTACAAAGCTATAGGAAAGGTTAATGAACTAAGCAAGGGACATTCAGGATCCAGAAATTAGTAATAGTGAGACTGTCACTAGCACTCAAAGACTTGAAACAGCAAAAGATAAAAGAGTGTTTCTATGGCATTGAGAGCCAGAACAATGGAGTAAGAACTGCCCTACAAAAATGACATCACTTCAGGGAAAATAGTCCAAAGGACAGAAAAGCCCTGACCTTTCTTCCCGTCTCCCTACCATCTGTTGTTTTTATTCCATTGGTCAAACCCAACTAGAAGTCAAGGAACAAGGTGATAAAGACCCTTGGATCAACATTCTAGTATGCAGGATGGGGTGGGGAAAGGTAGGATGTAGAAAAATTTGGTAAGAGACCAGTGAACTGAATAACCATTATACAGCTTTCTTGTGAGGTCTTTGAGATTGGTGGTTGTGTTTTTGTCTTTAGATGCTCAGCATTTGGGAAAACCTAGTACATAGTAGTTGCTCAACAACTCTTCATTATGGAAACAACCAATTGATCTCAGAAGACAATCGTATTGTTGAGATTTCAAGGATACTATCTCATTGCAGGTGTCTTGGTTCTTTGGTTCTTAAAAACTTTTCACCTCCTCTTTGGTGATTTTCTTTGAAACTTATATGTAATGGTGTAGTATAGATATATCATTTGGGGCTTAGCAATCTACATTTTTACTTTTATCTATCCATATTCAGTTATATGTGATTTATTTGATTAATAAACTTGATACGGATATTTTTCTTTAACTAACACACATATTTCTGTTGTAGAAAAATTGATGGTGCTATCATTAGCATGTATAGATTTCTCATGTATGTGGAGTTAACCTTAATGCATGTGCAATATGGTTTTGAATTCGGCAGGGTTTTTTTTTCTGTTTTTTGTTTTGTTTTGTTTGTTTTGTTTTGTTTTGTTTTGTTTTGTTTTGTTCTGTTCTGTTTTGTGTTTCAAGACATGGTTTCTCTGTGTAGTTTTGGTGCCTGTCCTGGATCTCACTCTGTAGACCAGGCTGGCTTCGAACTCACAGAGATCCACCTGGCTCTGCCTCCCGAGTGCTGGGATTAAAGGCATGCGCCACCACCACCCAGAGAATTCAGCAGTTTTATTGCCTTCGTCTCTTTTAAGATTTTGAGAATATTTCTTCCCTGCTTTAGTTCTATATTCTAATTTTCTGTTTCTTTGAGAAAAGGAAATAGGAAGGATTAGTGATGACCCTTTCTAGTCAAGGTAAGGGGATTTTTATATTAAAAAAAAAAACAGGGGATGCATTTCCTGCCTACTTTCCTTTTCTCCTTCACCAAAAATGATATTCTCCCATGAACATTGGTTAATTGAAACTACTAGCCTAATACAGACTTATATGTCAAAATATACATTGTAAAGTAGATTTTTTGAAAAGCACTGAAAGTTACATTCTTGCTATTTAAGTAAGAGGCTAAAGTTACTTAATTTCCTAAAATGCATAATTAGATATAATAATAACACACATTGAATTAATATATGTTGTTCAGCACCATACCCAGCTCACAGTAAATTTTAATAAACAAATGATATCAATCCTTGATTGGTTTGTGGTATATTTGAAATTGAATTAATTTTTGATTTGGTATTGGAATCCACTTTAACTCATTAGCTGCAGATTAAGTCATATGTATAGATTTGATAGTTATTTCATAATAATTATCCCCATAATCATGACTGTTACTTTTCTTTAAAAACCTAATTTTCACCATGGGTCCAGTAGTAAGAGTACAATGAGAATATGACTCTCATATTATCTACAGTGGGAATATTAATTACTAAACAATTGCCCTCTGCCATCCATTAAGAAGTTCTCGTAAAGCCTCTATACCCCAAGAGCTTCTCTAAGCCAATGACTGAAGAAAGGCAATATATACTAAGGTACTCTTTTTCTTAGAAAATTGTGACTTCCTGCAGCCAATTGTTTGATCTGAGGCCTCCCCAAGACCTGTGATGAACCCTTTTTGAAATGCAAAATGATCTAAGCTGGCTCCATCCAACATTTCTCTCTACACACTGTTTTACCTGAGATGAACATACATCTCTTCTTCTCCCAGGTACTTAGAAATTGCTGCTCACAAACTGTACCTCTAATTAGTCCTTTTCTTTTTAGCATCTGTTCTAGAGGATCTAGTTAAGTTACCTAGTAGAACATAAGTAATTTAAAATGCCATGTGCAGGAACATATGTAACTTTTTCAGTGGGATTATTTTTAAGTTTCATTAGCATTTTTAATAGAGCTATGATTAAAAGAAAAAAGATTATCATCAAGTTCCGATCATATCATGAATAACAACATCCCACTGCCTTAACCACCCCTCAAGAAATTCTAGTACAAAATGTAACCATATGCTTCACAGTCCTTTGGATATCATACTGATATTCCAGGATCCTAATCTTATTTCCAATATAAAAATCATATGAAACTATATTATTCACATATGGGCCAGGAGTGGTAGCATATACCTTTAATCTGAGCATCCTTTAGAGGCAAAGGCAGGAGGATATCTGTGAGTTCAAGACCAGCATGGTCTGCATTGAAAGTTCCAGGTCAACCAGTGTTACATTGTAGATGTAACCATCTTATTAAATAAGAAACACAGAGCCAATGCAAAGATGAAAGCCCTAGAGGTCAGAGCGATAGCTAAGAGCTAAAACCCTTACCATTCACTGCTGCTGCTACCTTCCTCAGCAAGAGACCTACTTCCTGTCTGTTTGTCTTTTTTATAGACTTTCTATTCTGCCTTCTTGTTGGTTGTAAACCCAACCACATGACCTCCTCGTCACTGCCTGTCTGTACAGACATCCAGGTCTTCTATGGTTGGTATTGAGATTAAAGGCGTGTGTCTCCATGCTGGCTGTATCCTTGAACACACAGAGATCCGCCTAGCTCTGCCTCCCAAGAGCTGGGATTAAAGGCGTGCACCACCACCGCCCAGTTTCTGCTATGGCTTGCTATTAGCTCTGACCCCCAGGCAACTTTATTTATTAACATACAAATAAAATCACATTTCAGTACAATTAAAATATCACCATATTACATAGTAAGACAATGTCTCAAAAACCACAAAAGAAGAAAGGAAGGAAGGAAAGAAGGAAGGAAGGAAGGAAGGAAGGAAGGAAGGAAGGAAGGAAGGAAGGAAGGAAAGAAGGAAGAAAAATACTAAAAATTATTTGTGAGCCTTGTTTTGTTTTTTGTAGGCACTTGCTTAAAATTGATTCTTTAGTTATACTTGATACATCATTAAAATTAGAAAGCTGTTAACAATACTTTTTTCGACTGGACTTCCAGGTCTCAGCCTGGTGCTTGGTTGTGGATCTCTGAATCTACTTCCACCAGTTACTGGATGAAGGCTCTATGATGACAGTCAGGGTATTCACTAATCTGATTACCAGGGTAGGCCAGTTCAGGCACCCTCACCGCTATTGCTAGTAGTCTAATCTGGGGTTATCCTTATGGATTCCTGAGAATTTCCCTAGCACCAGATTTCTCCCTTACCCCATAATGTTTCCCTCTCTCAAGATATCTCTTTCATTGCTCTCCCACTCTGTCCCTTCCCCAGCTCGACCATACCATTCTCTCATGTTCTCATCCCCCATTCCTTGTGTCCCTGGTGCATGAGCTGGCTTTCTGGATCCCATTACCTATGGTCAGACACCTTGCTAACCCTTAAGGCAGCAGGGAGGGGCTGGGTCCTGCCTCAACTAAATGTACCAGGCTTTGCTGTCCCCCTCCCATGGGAGAACTTACCCTTTTGGAGGAGGGGATGAGAGATGGTGGGCAGTTAGGCAGGAGCAGTGGGAGTGGGAGGAGGGAGGAGGGGGGATCTGTGGTTGGTTTGTAAAATGAATAAAAAAATTTAAAATAAAAAACAATATTTTTTTGCAAATTAAGATGTATAGAGAAGCCTTCAAAATTCTACTTGTTTTAAAAATTAAAGTCCCCATTTTGAATTTTGAATACTGAGTCCCAAAGGGTAGGCACTAACAGAAGAGGAGACTACATTCATTTATACTAAAATGTATTTCATATCAAATGTTGACAATCAGGAATGAGAATATGAGACTGGCTTTAACACTATGGCTCATTGTCCTGTCTTACTCTTGCAACGATGCTTGATAATGAATGTTTCAATGCCTTTGCTAAGCATACAGTCTTATCCTCTTTTAATTCAATAGGTGGTTTATTTATCACTTCCCATCAACTCTACTTAAGCACAGTTTAGGCTCTTGTGACTGCTAGTAAACAAAATCAATATCTGGCTCATTAAGATTCTGTGATCAAAGTCCAAAGACTTGATGTTGCTCTTTTTCCCCCCTTTGACTAAGGAGGCCTTAGTCATCTTGTTTAATTGTTTAAAGACCTTTACAGCAAGTTGACATCATGCTTTCTGGCAGACCTACTTTGAGACTCAACAGCTCTCAAATTTGATCGCACTGGTACCAGTTGTGTTCATCTGATTTATTCATTCCCCTTTGTTAAAGTAAGTTGGGCCTCATTTTGCAAAGTGTGCTTTGGGGAATTAGAGTTTACAACTACACCTCTAGCATGGCAATGAAAGTCTTGGCTTTCAAGCAAGTGCTAAAAGCCACTAAATGAAGCAAATACATATACATATACATATACATATACATATACATATACATATACATATACATACACATACACATATACATATGCATATATATATATGGCTTCCTGGTTGTAGACTTTCTCCAAAATCAGTCTTAAATAAATCTTATTTCTAATATAGATGACTTATAGTGAAAAAATATATAATAGAAGTAATCTTTCAGTTAAAAAAAAGTTGCCTAGTTAAGCAAAATAATAATCTCCTTTCAGCAGCTATATGTGTTGAGTTTGTCACCATGAAAAAACAACCAAAAATAACAACGGGAGAAATTGTGGACATTTGGCTCACAGTTTCAGAGCCTTCGGTGGACTATGGAAAGGAATAGAGAAGGTGGGAGAGCAGCTCACAAACAGCCAGGAAGCAGAGAGGGAAAATGACAGGCTTTCTCCTTTTTTTCCCCATTTTTATTCCATAGCCTGGGGTCCACGGGGTTTTACTTCCTAATTAAACATTTCTGGGGTATGCTCTCATATCCCAATGTGTGCTTTATTAATCTCCTGAGTATTTTTCAACCTAAGCAAATTGACAATCAGTATTAACCATCACATTATATGAGGCCTACACTTTCTCCTGTATGATCTCTACATTGGGATTTGGAGAGGGAAAACATACCCACAGTTTCAGATTCCGGTCATTATCTTATGAAAAACAAACCAAAATCTCCACAAAAATAAACTGCTTCATTTCTCACTACTGAATGTGTAGAAGATGAGAAGGACAGAAGTGGAATGCATATATAAGCAAGAAGGAACTTAAATACAATAGCAAAAGCAATCCAGTTCTTAAGTTGCTCAAGAAAAAGATGTTACAGAAATAACAACCACCAAATGACCATTTTCTAGAGCCTAACGACTTGAGTTTCTTTCCATTTTGTCAAGTGAAACACACATTAAGAGAAGTTTAATTTACTTCCTTTGTTGTGGTTTATAGCTAGATTGAGTAGAATCGCTGACATAAGTGGCTGACATCAATCCCTCACACTAGAGTTACTTACATAATGTCAGTCATTCCCTCCTTGTTTCCCCACCCCTCACCTCGGTCACACTTTCAAGGAAAACTTGAAGGTTATAAACTCTGTGAGGCCAGGTACCATGTCTGATTTAGTGCATCAGTATGTCTGCTATGAGGAGATTAATGCACATGTGTGAAAGGAGCTGGGCCAAGTGTCTTATTGGATGTCTATTCATTGGCTCGATGCTAAGCGTAGGTGAAGCAGGATTTCTGACTATAAACAATTTACAGCATGATGATATAATAGACAAACAGAACTCTGGCCCTTAAGTAGGGCACTATAAAGCTACTGCAATAAAAAAGAAATGTGGTGTCCCAAAAATGGAGCTTTTGCTTTCTGAACTAATAAGTCCTTGAATCTAGCAATCTCTGAAATATGAAACTTTCTTATTGGTCTTTAAAAGATAGGTAATTTATTTTATTATCTATATTCAGTATTCATGAAAGAAGTTAAACCATTTCTACTGAAGTGTTTCCTTTTCTGAGAATAGAAGTATTTTTAGAGTACTAGTTTAAACAGTATTAAAGCATAAGAAACTAAGCTGAGTGAAGTCCCCAATGCTAGAATAATGGTCACCAAGGAAAAGGAGAAAAAGAGTAGCCTCATACCATTTACTTTATTGGACAAGTGTAGAAATCTTCATGATTTGGACCACCTGTTTAAGACTAAAAGGGAATTACTGGTTTGGATCAATAAACAAAATGGTAAACAGCTTAAATTCATACATGCTAATGATGTATCAGAATTGATAATTCACACCAAACTTCAGCTTTCACAAACTAAGGAGCAGGAAACTTTGCATCAGTGTCTCTGAAAGCCACCAGATATTAGCTGAGTGAGTGGTCATAAATGGATGAAAAAGAGAATTCACCTCCAACTCTAGTTTTCCAAAATGAATTGGAAGAAGAGTAACATAAAGCACTGGAGGAAATCATAACTTTCAGAACGTATGAGTAAGCATAGAACATAAATCCTCCTTTTGAATATATCTATAATCATCAAAAATTTCCTCTGGGCTTCTAAAACTCAGTTTTTGCATCTGGAAAATACAAATGTCAATTAACTCATAATATTGTTATAGAACTACTAAACTATAGAAAAGCATATATATAAAATAGCCAAATATTAGATTTTATACGCTTTAATATTTAGTTGTATGAAACTCTATGATCAGAAACAATACATTAAATATGGAAAATACAAATGAGAAAGAAGGAACACCAAAGAAATGGTCTGAAGAGAAAGCAAATGCATTATCAAGTGACAATGGAGAGTAAAGAGTAACGTTTGAGTAAAGCCACTTCCTTACGATTTGACACAATTCACTTTACATTAGTAGATGCCAACTGAAAGGCTGTGAGTTAATGTCCCTCTTGTCGAAAACAGTCTTCAGGAGAACTTGTACCTGAATTAGCGAAGTCAAAAGTTACTTCTGCTTCTTTGCTGTGGGGTCAGAATGATAGAGAGGCAACTCTGCAGGTAGCAATAGATTGATTGTGGCCTTTGGGAAGTCCCAGTCTCAGTCTTTAGCATCCCCAGCTGCCTCTCAAGGTCAAGTGGGCATTGCCTGAATGAGATCTTTATTCCCAAGAATATGCTGCCAGTGTTGAAAATATCTTGAAGAGCTAGATAAGAACATTTCCCCAGAGGACATTTTCATTGGAAGAAGCTTAAGGCTTCCCCTGTAGTCTGTCAGGAAAAAAAGAAATCACCTGCAAATGTGCTAAACTTTACTACTGAAAGAAAAATAGAGTGCAATGCTGTGGTGCAGTTACTGCAGGATAAATGTACTCTTAGACACTTTACAGTATGTAACACTGAAACAGTGTATAATAAACTTTTAAAGGGGTATATATACATATATACGGGGTTATACATATATCCAGAAAAGAGAGAATAAGAAGTGGAAATTTTAGTTGGGAACAGCCTATTTTAAAAGTCAAAACTCCTCTGCTTTGAGAAGTATCTTGAATCCCATGCTTCAGTGGTATCACTTCCCATTGAGCGTCTATCAACATTATCAAGTACATTATTTATCATTACCATTTTATTCATACTCACAGCTTGATTTTGATTGCCCTTTATTTCACTTTTACTTCTTTGGAATTCAAGCTATTGAATAAAGATGGGCTGAATCTTCAGAATGCAGACAAGCATTTATTAATACCTACCATGTGAGAATTTCTCATGATACCTTAAAAAACAGCACAGCATAATGTTGCATTGGAAAGTGTCTACTCTAATGGTCAGTGGACCTGGGTTTAATTGAGATTCCTCACACACGTGATGATCTTTTGCCCCTTTGCTTCAGCTGGCTATGCCTCAGTTTCCTTGTATAAGCAATTAAACTTGTGACACCTTTTTGACAATCTGTTTCTGGAGTTCAGTGAAATATATAGGGAGAAAACATTTCCTAATATATAATATGTGTCCAGTAAAGGGGACTTCCTCCCAGAGATCTTACTATCCGGTGCTAGAGACCTACATAATAAATGTGCCACACTCCCAGAGCAAAGCCAATGATTACAACTCAAATCTATGCTTCCAGATTAAGCTGCTAATAGCATTTCTACACTGCATTCTGGCTTCTTGGTTTGACCAAGGAACACCTGTTATTTCCTAATCTACACTGTTTCTTGTTGTAATTCTTCTAAAGGAATATAAGGCACTGAGAGGTCTTATGATTCCATGGAGTTGTCTTCAACATATTGTATGTATCATGGTAGAAATAAAGCATTTTATAATTTACACAGTTAATTCACATACATCTGAGTACCTCTGGTTTGTTTTCTTGTAAAAAGAAACGTTCTATCAAATAATAGCATTTATTCTTTCAATGATTAGGAAGAGTCCTGTTAAAATCAGCTGTGGCTATTATTTCAATTTAAAGATTACAAACTGTTCAAAGGAAAGGTTTGAATTACCTGCTTATCCCCTCACATGATTAATAACTAATTGTAATTTGCCTCCTTCTGAGTCATTCTGTCTTAGTATCTACAGCTCTCTCTCTCCTGTTCTAACTGCCTTCTCAAAATTCAAAATTATTTAACACTTTATTCTTTTTATCCAAAGTGCTTCCACCTTTTAAAAATGACATCAGGCTAGGCATCACAGAAATTCCAGAGAATTGCTATTTTTTGAAGCATTTTGTACATTTCTTTAGTTTCAAATGTAGTAGATGGTAAGTATTGTTGACTGATAACTTTTCCACTTACTTAAAGATTGGAGTGTGATATTTCCCCTTATCAGAACTTCATTTACACAACTCTTTAAATCCTGTATAATCAAATTGAGAAGGGGAAGGAAAAGAAATAAAAAAGAAAAAATAGCCAAGCCACTGTCATGATTCTGCATCTGTAGACTACAGAGCATTCATAGATGCCAAGTTCTTCTGCACCCTTGGACTCTATCTGTTTCTATTTTTGCTCTGAGTTTTGCTCTTTGCCTAAAGTTAGAAGTTCTTTGGTCAATTCTTTCAGCAATATTCTCCAATTTAATTGCTTTGGAAAAATTAGCATAGTTCTTTTGATCTTTTCCTGAGATGGGTAAAACCACATCATCTTTTCAAAGCATTAGGTAATTTTTCAGGTCCCCAGAAAGAGGATATTCTTTAATATAGAAGTAATAATGACCTAGATATTAAACAAGGCACTAGGGAGATGGTGCAACTGGTAGTGTTTTCTTCACAAGTATGAACTGAATTCAGTTCTCCAGCACCCACATTAAAAATAATAAACAAACAAACAAACAACAAACAAACAAGCATAGTCGCACCTGTTTGTAGTCCCAGTTCTGAGTAGCCTGAGACTAGAAGATCCAAGGTAATCTCTAGTCCCTCAGTCTAGCTGCAACAGTGAGCTATATATTAAATGAGCAATCCTACCTCAAAAATAAGATGTAATTGAATGAGGAAGGCCTTCTAGCTAATCTCTGGACTCAGAGTAACTGCATGGATGAGAGCACTTACAAACACACATGCACACACACACACACACACACACACACACACACACACACACACACTAGGTTAGGTATAGAGGAAGGGACTGGGGGAACACATGGATCTCCCGGGAGGATGAAAATGGAATAAATTATATGGATGGACTTAGGGCAGGTGAGGACTGGGAGGATCAGATGGGGAGGGGAGATAGGGTTGAGTGATGGATTATGAGGAGAGGCATCCAGAATTGAGAGGTATTTGAGAGATGATATGGAAAACTTTTTTTTGTTTTGTTTTGTTTTTTTGTTTTTTGAGACAGGGTTTCTCTGTGTAGCTTTGCGCCTTTCCTGGAACTCGCTTGGTAGCCCAGGCTGGCCTCGAACTCACAGAGATCCGCCTACCTCTGCCTCCCGAGTGCTGGGATTAAAGGCGTGCACCACCACCGCCCGGCTGATATGGAAAACTTAGTGCAGTGGGAACTTCCTAAAATATATGAAGGTGATCCTAATGAGGTCTACTAATAATGGGAGAGACAGAGTCCTAAATGGCCATATCTTGTCACCAAGCAAGGCTTCCAGTACTGAGAATGAGTTGTATTCTATTGAGTTGTTGGCTAAGCAGGTCCCATGGAAATCCCCAACCAACCTAGGCTGTTGCTAAGACAATGGGTTGCTCTCAGCAAAATGACAATGCAGTCTCATTGCTGAGGACAGCACCCACACAACACAGTGAAGATAAAGTCAAGCTGGGCCGGGCGTTGGTGGCTCACGCCTTTAATCCCAGCACTCGGGAGGCAGAGGTAGACGGATCTCTGTGAGTTCGAGGCCAGCCTGGGCTACCAAGTGAGCTCCAGGAAAGGCGCAAAGCTACACAGAGAAACCCTGTCTCGAAAAACCAAAAAAAAAAAAAAAAAAAGTCAAGCTGGTGTTTATATGGAGTCTTCACCCCTACATTCTAATGTCTTTGACACCAGAAGGTACTCTGCATGCTATCAAAAGAGAAACATAAACACCAACCCAGCCACAAGATCTTTGACCTGCAATCTGTCCTGCCTAATAGATATGCAAGGGCAATAGTGGCACAGAACTTGTAGGAGTAGCCGATTAATATCTGACTTGACTTAAGACAAACTCTATGAGATGGGACCCATACCTAGCACTGCTTTGTTGGCATAGAATCAAAGACTAAATAGCCCAGAGACCTAGAGTAAAACCAATTACTACTGATCTAAAACAAAGTATCATGTGAAAGACCAGCTGGGAGGCCAGCTCCCACATGTTACCCCAGGATACTCTTGAGGAGAGAGGGATAAGAGATTTAGATAGAAGGATAAAGGGGAGAGAAACAGAAACACAGGATAGCCTCGGGAGGGGCTGGATCCTTATTCATTGGCCACCTGGATCATTATCCACCTGCCCCTTCTGTCTCTTCTAAAGGGCTATTTATAGGAATGCCAAGGGATGGAGCAAAAGATGTCCCCCCAGCACAGCCAAATGCAGACCCTTTCCAATCATCTTGCAACCATGCACCTGGTCAAGCAATCCTCTAATGCAGCTCTGTTGGGTAAAGCAAGCTCAGATCTCACTAGGAAACCTTTGTGGCCTCCACAGTATCAGTAAAATAACTCCTAGTAATAGTCTTCTATACTTATAGATCAGTGCCTTAATCACTTGTCATCAAAGATGTTTCCTCCTGTGACAGATAGAAACAAACACAAATACCAAAGCCACAGCCAGACATTAGACAGAGAGAGAGATAGTGCTTGGAACACATTGTTGTAAATGGATTATCTCCATCAAATCCCACCCCTCAGAGCTCAGAGACCCCCATGGAAGAGGAGGTGAGAAGAGTGTAAGATCCAGAGGGAATGGAGGACACCAGGAGAACAGGGTCCTCTGAAACAACTAAGCAAAGTTCATATGAACTGACAGAAACTGAAGCCACAAGCACAGCGCCTACATACCCACCTGTACCAGGTCCTCTGCATATATATTTTAGCTTTCAACTTAGTATTTTTATGGAACTCCTGTGTGAGTGAATGAGTGGGTCTCTAATTCTTGTGCCAGCTCCTGGGACTCTGTTCCTTTTGTTGGCTTGCCTTGTCCAGCCTCAATGTGATACATTTATTATTATTGTTGTTATTATTATTATTATATTTCAACATATTTCGATGTGATCTCTTAGAAGCCTGTTCTTTTCTAATGAAAGACAGCAGCTGAGTGAATCCAGAGGGCAGCAGAGGTGAGGAGGCACTTGGAGGAGGAGAAACTATAATCAAGATACATTGTATGAGAAAAGAATCTGTTTTCAATAAAAGGAAAAAAGAAAAATAAAAAGGTGTTTAACAATACAATGCAAATTTTGAATAGCACAGCAGATATTGGGAGTACAATTTCTCTGTTCAAATTTCCTAAAAGTAAAACCCAAGCACTACTTTCTGCACATAGCATCCTGAATGAACTACTTAAAGTCTCCAAGCATCTAAGCCAGTTGTCTAATGCAGATAAAAACAGAATTTGCCACATAGGGGTTGTTCAAAGATTAAAATAAATATAATCATGTTATATGGTCAGTACTACAGTATGAAGAATATTCCAGGCCTAAAATATTTGCTAGTGATTGTTGCAGAATGATACTTTGATCTAACTTTGAATTATAAAAGATATCAGAAAATGAGCAGGAACCACAGGGTAAAACCCCCTGAGAAGTAGGTATATGAAAACTCAAAGGTCACAGGCACTTCCTTAGCTGCCTCATTAATGGAAATTATTTCTTCTTTACTTCAAGGAAAAGCTCTTAGGTCCCTTAGGATTAAAGCAAAAGAAAGAAGGAAAAGAAAATTGCACAGCTCTAAGAGATCAGTCCCTTGACTATTCTCCTCTGGTGCTCCATCCAGCCACAATCAGAAGGTTAAGTGAGCAGCACTGTACAAAGAAATAAGAGCCCACCAAGGGAAGCTCCTGCTATGGATCCTTGAAAATTCATCACTCAGAAAATGAAGCAAAGAAAAAAAAAGTGCCAAGTCTTTTTAATTGATGCATAATTTATGGATGATCAGCATGAACATCCATCTAGGTAGCTGATTAAATGCAAAGTATTTTGATAACAGAAAGTTACCATGGTTAGCCTCAGAGGGAAAGGAAAGCGACCCCAGCAATCAATGACAGTCCATATATTGATGGATGATGCTCAGTCTCTTCCTAGCAGGCTATTTTCCCACACTGTCCCCACCCCAATCACTGTTAGGAAAGTTACCTCCTCTGTGCCTTGCTTTCTCCTGTCAAAATGATAGAGGTTAAACACGGATAAGAAAGGCAATTAAAATAGATCTGTCACAAGCATGCTATCCCAGTGTGCCACCCTGGTTTCCTTCTCTAGTGTGAACTGCAGCCAGAGAATGGTAATTGAAATTTGTCAGTGTTGACAGCTGATAACTAATATGGAGATTTTCATTACAGGACACCCCCACACACACACATACGCTCACTGAAATAGAATAGAGATAAGTGCATATTAAACTCCAGATGGAGACAACTGGGGGACAAGGAAATGTGATACAGCATCAGTTTGCTTCATCCTTCATCAATGTCACCTCACCCTCATCCATACTAAGACAATGCCATGATCCATGTTTGCTAAAATCACTTAGGGGCACCAGCAACCCTTAGCTACAGAACAAGTCTATAAAATATAATGAATTAATTGCTTATTCAAGTTTGAAAGCATTTTTATTTTGTTAAATATGTGTATATGTGTATCTCTGGGGGACTGGGGTGTGTGAATTTGTATGGGAGCATCTGCAGAGGCCAGAAATGACTGTCAGGTCCTCTGGCGGTGGAGTTACAGATTGTTGTAAGCTGCCTGATTTGGGTGCTGGGCACCAAACTCAGGTCCTCTGCAAGAGAATCTTCACTCATTTTTTTATAGATTTATTTTAAATTTTATTTGATATATATGGATGTTTTCCCTGCATGTATGTCTCTGCACCATGTGTGCCTGAGGAGGCCAGAGAGGGTGTAAGATCCCCTGGAACTGGAGGCATAGACAGTTATAACCCCCCCCACGCAGGTGTGGGAAATCAAGCTCAGGTCATCTGCAAGAGTAGTCAGTGCTCTTAACCACTTATCCATCTCTCCAGCACCAAGAAATCCTCACTCTTAACTGCTAAACCATAACTGCATTGTGATGTACACTGTAGAGACTGGAGAATAACTTCTATTATTTCTTTGAACTACTTTGCATGCTTTTGATGATTAGCATTCATTTTCAACTTGATAGGATCTGGAATCACCTAGAAGATAGGTCTCAGAGAATGTAGGAAATTATCTTATGATATTAATTGATGGTGAACAAGACATCTTAATTGTGAGAAGGACTATTCTTGGAGTGGGGACTCATGGGTTGCTAGAGATAGAAAAGGTGAGCTGAGTATGTATGCCACTGTCTCTCCTGGTTCACTATAGATGCAATGTGGCCACTTGCTTCAGGCTTCTCCTGATTTGACTTCCCTGGACTATGCCTTAAACTGGGAACTATAATAAACCATGTTTTGCTTATGTTGCTTTTGGCAGCACATTTTATCACCACAAAAGGGAAAGAAACTAAGACAGTATTGTATGCCATTTTCCTCATCATCAAAATCATTAAATGCTATATGCTACTATGCTTTTCCAGTACTTTAGAGTGGAGTGGGTTTAATTTCAAGTTTCATTTGTAAGTATCTGTGATGGTTAACCTTGATTGTCAACATGATTGGATTTAGAATCACCATGGAAACAAACCTCTTGGCTTGTGTCTGAGGGATTTTCTAGACTAGGATAATTGAGGTTGGATGAGGGCTACCTATCCTAAAGGTGAATAGCAGCATTCCATTGGACTAGGATCCTGAACTAAATAAAAAGGAAAGAGAGAAATGAGACACTGAACTCATTTCTCTTTGCTTCTTGACTTTGGATGCAATTTGACTATCTACCTCAAGTTCCTCCAGCCATGACTTCCCTTTTCTGATGGACTGTATCCTTTAACTACAAGCCAAATACTCTTCCTTCCTTAGAAATTATCATCAAATAAAATATAATTAATTGTGTTATCTAATTGTAATGGTGCTAAAAGATATCAACCAACCATGTTTAGTTAAAATTTTACTCAACATTTGCATTGGTCAAGAAGGAATATCATTTAAATGGGTCGGTAGAATGGGAACAAAAAGCAGGGATAAAAGCTGTAGAACACTACCTCATGCAACTACTACTACTTAAATAAGTGCCATATTTTATGTCTGAAACAACTTATTTATTATATCCCAATGATCAGAAATATTGGTGTAGCTTATTTAAGCAATCTTCACTTTCACAGGCTGCTGGTGGGATTTCTCAATAGCGTTCAGGTGGCAGATGACTGATGTGGAGGGCCTGTGGCCACACTTACTTGATAGAATTACCTATATGTATTTTCTTTATTCTTGATGTTCTGATACCTGCAGACTTGCTGGTCCACGAGAAAATGCTATTCCAAGAGAAAGCTAGATCCTAGAGTAAAGAAATAAATAATGAAACATCCAAGAGTAACTTTTGTGTGCAAACCAAACAATTCAAAGTTTATGTCCCCAAGCTACCATACTTCATCAGGTCTTCAGTGAACCATTATATTTTGGGGGCAGTAGTCCCCTATCACAATTATTCCAGTGTCACATACAGGTGACATGGATTGCCTACTATATGCCTGAGCTGCTGAAATCATTCAAATTAGCCAATCCTAAACATGCTTACCTGACCAAGCCTATCCCATGGAAATCAAAATAAAGACTTTGTTCATGCTTTGTCCTTATCACTCTTCCTCTTGGTCAACTCCAAAGCTTCCCTGTGTTCCCTTGTTTGACATATGTCTTCTTCTTTCTAATTAAAAACTATATGCCAATTTTTAAAACAGCAACTGATGCTTTAAAAGGGATGGTTGAAGTCTGCCTCTGCTGAGATTTCCATATAGAATTGCATAATTCTAACTACATATTCATTTCTGAATTATGAAAATTCTTGCAAGGATGGATCAGGGAAAAAATATTCTAAGAGACCTGAAAAGGAGCTTGAAGGCTTCTGATGACCTTGCCTTGGAAGTCTCTGAATAGAACTTCCTTTTAAGTAATAAAGTTAAGTAACTTAAGCAAGCCTAGACTCAAGAGAAGCAATCATACTACACCATGGGTAGGATAGTAAAGCATGTGCAACCATTTTTGACTTGCTGCCGGGGATAGCATATAAGATGCCTGATGTGCTGCCAGCAGAAACTGGAGATGAGGGACCTGAGATTATGGACCATCAACCTTCCATGCATTCCCCTCTGGATCTCCTGCTTAGCATGCCTCTAGAGGGCCAAGGCAGAAATGCCTATGTATCCCGAGGTCATGCTTTATGGTGTGCACATGTCATGTTCTCCTCCATATAGTTACTTCTTGTAATACTAGTCTTTTTTCTTTTATATGATTTTCATGTTCTTTGTTTCTAGATCAATGGTGATTTCTGTTATACAGGAAAGGAGTGAAGTAAATTTCATGGGAAATTATACAGAGATGATCACCCAGGATGGCCTCAAGGCAGTTATGCATGTCATGGGAAAGAACCTGCAGCTTGGGGAAGCTTTTCAGGCTTAGATTAAACAGTACTGAACATGTGGTCAATTATAGCACATGGTATGATGTGTATCAGCACACTGGACTCAAATT
>CABHPP010130590.1:0-28793 GCA_902168425.1 Peromyscus attwateri | reverse complement strand
AGAGAGGGGGGAGAACAAGGGAATCCATGGCTGATATGTAGAACTGAATGGTATTGTAAAATAATAAAATAAAATAAAATAAAAATAAAAAATGTAGATAAAGAGAAACAGAATAAAATAAGAACTAAGCTAAGGCAAACATTCAAAACTAATAGTCTCATTGCCCTGATTTGGTAGTTGGTTGGTGGCCTAAAAGAAAGCCTCCTACAGTTAATAAGAACTAGACTGGGCATAGTATTAGTGATAACCCTATGTGTTCAGGCTTACTTAATCTTTTCAATGAGGGTTTATTGTGTTTTACTTCATCTCCATGGTTCTCTCTCTCTCTCTCTCTCTCTCTCTCTCTCTCTCTCTCTCTCTCTCCATATGTATATGTATATCTCACATCATCTCCCAGGAGGCTTTTTCTGTGCTCTTTAAGTAGACATCTATGGAACTTGTCTGCAGGATTTCCTTCATGACAAGACAGACTTGTATGTGTAGATTACACCTATAGTTCTGTCTCAGTGGTTACCCTTTGGGTTCCTTAATTCCATATGCTGATAACAGAAGGAGCAGAGACTCTCTGCACACTGAGACATTATGTCACAATGGGAAGAGTACTTGATTTACAGTTAAAACTAGATCTAAAGATTCCCATTTCTAGGGAAGTCACATGGATTAGGAAAAGAACTTATTTCTTGTTACCATGTTCTAGCATTGGGTATTATCTGATTTACAATGGCCTTCTATTTCTAACTGTAATCCTTCTATAATACATCTACCATAGTCGAACTATGCATGAACACTATTCTTGGGACTTTAGCCACAAACTTCATATGTATTAGAAAATTCAAATTCGAGAATCAAAACATAGCTGTGTATGCAGTTAAAATACTGGGAGGACATAAGAGGGGGAGATTTAAGGTCAGCTCTTTGCCTCTTAAATCTGGGGTTTTATAGAAATTCATTTCCTGAAAAATGGAAAGTGCACTTCCCATCAGTGAGCTCACCATTTCCATCAGTGGGTTGTGCTGCTGTGTTGCTGCTCTACAGAATTCAAATGCTTCATCAACACCACAATTCTCCCATTTCCACTCTTCCATTCCATAGATGCAATACATTTTCACCATATATTCCGGAAAGTGTTCATTATTTGTTCATGTCTTCTCTTACATAATGTGCTGGAGGTCCTATATTTGATACTAAGCCTTTCTCGTTTGGAGAGCCCCAGGATCACATTTCACAGGCTTTTAAAAACAGGCATAGTTTTCTGATGCCAAATCTGAGGGGTGTAACACGAATCTTAAATGGTCTTATTAATAAAAACTCAGTGTCAGCTATTGGGGTAAATTCTCAAAGATCAGAGAAGCAGAACAAGCCACAGCTAACCTCACCTGACCAACTTCTCAGCTGATTCTCTTTCCTCAAACTGGAAGCCTCTGAGTCCTCATCTGAATGAATCTCAGCTGAACTGCTGCTAAAAGCCTAAAAGCTTAAAAAACCTAAAAGCCTCTAGTCCCTGATTCCCACGCTTTATATACCTTTCTGTTTCCTGGAATTAAAGGCATGAGTCTTTTCAAAGCAAGACATGAGATCTCAAGTCCTGGGATTAAAGGTGTATGCCACCATGCCTGACTTCTATGTCTGTCTAGTGGCTGTTCGGTTCTCTGACCCCTGATAAGTTTATTAGGGTGCACAACATATTGGGGGGACACAATATCATCATATTTCCCCTTTTTGTCTAAAATAATAAAATAAGCTTATAACTAATCTAAGATAAACTATATCCAATAAGTATATACAATATATACAGTCAAGAATTACATAAACAATGTCCAGTCTATTAACATTTGACAGATTCAGACAAAAAACTTCATTATATAATTAACAATGTCCAGTCCATTAACATTTGACAAATTCAGACAAAAATTTCATTATTTATCCTATTTTGTGAGTCCATTCCAAAATCGTATACAATATACAAAAATCCAATCCAATGTAAAAGATTGAAAACAAGTAGTTCCTTTTAAAAAGTAGATTCAATAATCTACCTTTTTATCTTATCATATCCATATATTCTCTTTTTTCTTTTATAGTAGATTCAATAATCTATCTTTTATCTTATCATTTCTATATCTTCCCTTTTTCTTTTCAGAGTAGATTCAATCATCAACCCTTTTATCTTATTACTTCTATATCTCTTATTTTTCAGAGTAGATTCAAAATATACCTTTTATCTATATCCTCTTTTTTATATTTTTCTTTTTTTGTAAACAAGAACCCTGAATCTAATCTTTTTTTTAATCTTTTTTTTTTTTTAACCATTAACAATAACAACTTGTAACCAACCATCCTAAACAATGACAATTATCCATAAGGTGTTGAAGGACCAAAACCATCTACCCTACCTCTTGAGAATGTGGGCATCATTTTCTTAAAATTACTTTCTGTTTTCTGGGGGCGAAGACATCTTTAGGAGATCCTGAAAAGAAAATTTTCGGGTTAATTGTCAAGTCCTGGGAGAGGTAGCTGTATCATTTGTTGTCCAGTCTTTGCATAGTGGGAAAATGCAGGGCTTATCTCAAGTTCTTGTTTCAGTATTCTGTGAATCTGGATCATCTCAACTAGCCATCTCAAAACTGTCCTGAGTAGTTTGTAGTCCAAAGCCAATCTTTGGGTGGTGTTAACCAGCTTAATGGCTTTATCATAGTCCATGTGGAATCATCATTGTGGGATCCCATCATCTTATTGGAGACTTCAAAGTTGCTGTTAGGCATGGTCATGGTTTGATCCTGCTGCTAAGTGGTAGGGTTAAGGGCACGTGCTACTGCTGCCTGACTTCTTTGTTTATTTTAAATGGCTTGCTATTTCCTCCGATCTTCAGGCAAACTTTATTAAAGCACAAATAAAATATCACCACAGAGGGGCAGGGTGCCTGGATTTAACTCACTACAGCCTCCAATATATACTAAGTTCAACCAAATAAAAGCAAAGTTTTCTTTGATTATGAAAGATTGGTGACATTTAGACCTTAGTCTGTGGGTCCAGCCCTTAAGAGAGACACAAAATTTGACAGCAAATGCTAGGACAATTGTTACAGAAACTTGACATTAGTGTGACATCAGTGTGTGTGAATAAAAGACTTTCTATGCCAAACATCAAACATTATACATTTTGTACAACACCACAATATCCACAGCTGCTAAACATTCTTATCATTTCTACTTGCCTTTTGGTAGATTTATTGCAATATCAAGTCTACAAATCTGTCATTGGCAAAAAGCATTTTGTTGCTTCCTTGTAAGCATTCTGATTTTGTTTTTATCTGTCTCAGGAATGCTAGGATAATTCTGAATAGAAGTTACAAGGAAGATTCATGCCTACTTATTTTCTATAGAGAAATAACTCAATCTTTGACCATTAATTGCAGTATTAATCAATCTTACTAGAGATGTCCCTTTGTTTTTCAGCAAATTCCTTTTCTAGTCCGCTGAAATTATTGTGAATGTGCACCAAATTGTGTCAAATTTTCTCTCTTGAAATCATCATATAGTGTTTCATTTTGTATGTGGGGAAAGAGGAATATGTCTGTGATTACAAGTCTGTGTGCATATGTGCATCACATGTAGATCACAGGTTGACATCAAGTGTTTTTTCTCAGTTGCTCTTTGCTTGATTTTGAGACACAGTCTCTCATTGGACCTAAAGTTATTCTTGATTGCCAACAGAATGAATAACAATTTCTAAGTATCAGACCAACTTCGCATTTCTGGGATAACTCTCTAATGCCAATGATGCATGTATTCTTGGATTTGCTGTGCTACATGTGTGTGATGGACATGCATGTCTATATTCACAAAGAATATTGTCTTGAATTTTCTTTCACTGCAATATTTTCATCAACCTTTAGATATATGGTAATGTTACCCTCATAAAATTAGGTAAGGAAGCTTCAATATCTCTTCCATAAGTGTGAAAACCCACCAATGATGTTATTTGACTATGGAGTTTTAGCTATGAAAAATTTTAAAGGTCTGATTGTAATATTTAAATTAGATAGAAGACTATTCATTTATTTCTTTTGAGCAGGTTTTGGTACTTTGTGTTCTATACATAATTTTTACTTGTCTTCAATGATATCTACATTTTCCATAAAGTGATTCACAGAGTCTAATTATATTCCTGATATTTAAAGAATTTGTAGTGATGGCCTAATGCATTCTCTAGTGAAACTGTTTCAACTGGTTTTTGGTCAGTCTGGCAAGTGTTTTCAATTTTTGTTAGTTGGGTTAGAGAAACGGAATGAAGTGTGATATTCTCTATCAATTTTGCATTTCCTACTTTATCGATTTCTGCTGTTTCCATTATTTTCCTTCTCATTATTGTCTCATTTTCTGTAACTGTTTTTAGTAGTTGCTCTGATCATGACAGCACACATCTCCAGCTTATTATCGTCTGTGAATAAAATGTTATAACTTCATGTATCATCAAGAGATTTGGGTCCAACAGCATAACTAATTTAAGACACACTCTATGTTTTAATGCTTCACTGTGTTTTGTGTCCCATCGTATGGTGTTACTGGTTTTCTTAAGCTGTCAATTACATTTGAAAGAGATTAAATATATCATAAACTTTAAAAACGACTTAGAATTCTGAGAATTCACTTCTTTGAATAGATTCAATTTATAACTGGTGTTATTTTTTTAAGCCTGAAGAAATTTCTTGAATTTTTATAGTACATTCCTTCTGGAGATAAACTTTCTCAGCTTTAGTTTATCAGGAAAAAAATCTTTACCTATGTTTTGAAAGCTACTATTGCTTTACATAGAATTCTGGGTAGACCAACCACTATTTTTCTTCTAGGATGCTACTGTAATGTCTTCCAGCTGGCATATTTCTCAATTGACATTTAGTGAAATTCTTCTTTTGGTCCTTTGTAATTAGTGTGTCCTTTCTTCCAGATGATCATCAGACTTTTCGGTCACATTGTCAGCAGTTTAGTTATGATGTTTACTTATTTTATCTTACGTTAATTGTGTTCTTAGTAGGTTCCAAGTTCTCAGAAATTAGGAAATCATGACATCATCTTTTCCTTATGCCCTTGACTTCCTTCTTACCAACAGCTCAAATATATGTTGCTTTAATCATGGGGTCAGTCCTATGTGTCATTGATCTGCTTGTTCTGTCTTCCTGCTTTTCTCTTTCCCTTAGACAAATTCTATTACTGTCTAAAACTACTAAAATTTTTCTGTGGTGTACAACCTGCTGTTGATTATACAATGCACACTTTCTTATTCTAGATATTTCATTTGCAATCTCTCAATGTTTCCCCTGGGTTCCATTTAGATATTCCAATTTTCTTAACATCATATTCATCTCTTCTTCTATTCTATTGGTAATATGGAGTATATTTATGATAATTGCTCATACAGCCTTGTGTGTGAATTCCATAAACTGATGCATTTGGTAGTTGGTTTCACATGATTGGTTTTGTATTGTTGTACATCGTAATTTTTTGTTCCTTGGGAAATCTTGCATTTTTTTTTTAGCTGACAATTTTCCATCAATTTATTATGTACTTGTTTTAAAACATGTATTCATTATGTTCATACCATATTCGTGATTATTCGTTATAGTCAGCCATTAATTGTCTGACTACATTGAGATTTAATTAGCATTATCTCGCATGGCTGTCATATTTTTCATGAGAATGCTTCTCAATTTTGAAGAAGACAGACTCTTACATGCAGTTACCATGTTATACAGTGCAGCTCCTCAACTCAGTCCTAACTGAGTGAAATTTCGTATTCCGGTTATGCCATGCTGCTCTATACTTCCATGAGTGCAACTATCTTTTGTAAACAATATAAGTGAGATCATACAGTATTGTCTTTTTGTGCCCATTTTCTTTAACTTAATATGATGTATTCCAGATTCATCCATGTTTATAATGAAGAACAGTATTTTCTTGTTTTTGTTTGTTTGTTTGTTTTTTGGTTTTTCAAGACACCCTGCTGATTGACCCCATTTAATGTTTCTCATACGTGTATGCGTTTTAGGCTTCAGGCTGGATAACTCATCATGGAGTTTGTCCCTGGAGAAGACTGATTTCCCTTTCTTAGTAACAATTAATTATCGGTATTTCTTCATCTGGGGTAGTAGGCTGTGGGAGTTCTCCATCTATGTTGGCATATCAGCTGCTGTTGTCATTTCATTGTGCAGGTCTTTATTGTGTGTGTGTGTGTGTGTGTGTGTGTGTGTGTGTGTGTGTGTGTGTATCTTCTAACAGACAACCTGCTACATGTTCTTGCATGCTTTGGGTGCTGGAATTTTGACTAGGGGTAATGAAATAATGAAAACTGACAGACATGTGAACACAGAAAAATCTGGGACCAGATAGTTTGCTCTCTTGGATGGAGAATCTAGAGTACCCATGAAGTTCAACATGTTTAAGAGCACTTGCCACTCTTCCAAAGGACCTGGGTTCACTTCCCAACACCATCCATGCATGATATCTAGTACCAAAGCATACTATGTCCTCTTCTGGCCTCTGAAGGCAGCAGGCATGAACATGGTATACAGATATATATGGAGCCAAAACACCCATACACATAAAATAAAATAAAATTGGTTGAGTACAGCACCACTTTTGGGATGCTAAGAAAACTTTGCTATTTCAGCATGGAATATTAGAGGCAAGAGGTGTCTGCCTATTGACCTTGCCTTACTCAGTAATATTTTGTTCAGAAAGATTTTTCAGAAAGTACAAATTCTTAAAAGAACTATGCCTGAAGCTCAAATACCAAGATAGGAATATATCAAGGGCTCTTGTTTGTATGGATTCCCCATGTTAATAGTCTCAGGATGTGGAAAATACATGGGGACTCCCAGTAAATGGTAGATGGCTGTAGTGACATTAGGCTAAATCAAAATCAAGAGACATTTTGGATGTTGAATTATATTTTAGTATTTGAATGGAAGTTTTATTTCCAACGTATCATTTTACCTTTTGTTAATTAATTTAAGCTTCTTCATGAATGACTTGTTTTAAGAATGTAATCTTGAAGAAATAGGAAACAAACTGGGTATTTTGATGCTCTTCCCAGAATTCATTCTAAGTTAAAGCCCAAAGATACATAGGAAGTCAAATCTTTTAAAACATATAATATTTTTACTAATTATTTGATAATTTTATGCATACAGTATGTCTTATCATCTCCACCCCCATTCCTTCTAATGTCTTTCAGATCCACACACCCCCTCATCTCCTTCCAACTTCATGTCCTTTTTTTTTTTTTTTTTTTGAAACCTACCAGGATCTCAAGTTTCTACTAGTCAGTACAAAGACATGAGGGAGCTTCACTTTTTATTCCTACTCAATCATAAGCTCTACTCAGAAACATAGCACAGTATTTTTGGTAATTGCTTGTCTTCAATGCATAAGATGCATGTCAATGCTGGGTGCATTGTGAAAGAACGCCAGGCAATCCAGACAGACGGTAGCCAAGTAGGTTATAAGGTAATGGAAGCAACATAGAATCCTGCAATGTGTTAGTTCATAGCAGGAAACCATATTGACCATAGGGATCTCAAAGAACTGGTAAAACACTCCCCTGACTCACCTGTCACCAGAACCTGAGTAGTACTATCTGTGAGAATCCCAGTGCCAAAGTGGGTGAAGTTAACTTAGAGTCAGTCCCATACTCCAGTGCCTGACTTAAGGTTACTAGTTTTATAATCATGGACTGATATCTGAAAAAAAAATGGAAGAAATATTTCTTACCTGTAAGAGTTATGTAAAAAATCTAATGAGGCATAATTTGCATATTTTACATAAATTCAGATCAATGTTGTAATATGTCTGGAAATCCTAGGAAAGGACTATGTCTAGATAGTTTTAGGAAGATGATGGATGGGTATCCCACTCCAAGGCCAAGGAGAAACATAGTAGACAAATTTTGTTCATGGTCACAATAGAAATATTGTAGTGGGTGCATAATTTCATAAGTATTCTGCCCAGGGTATGAACTTAATTTGGTCTCAAGACATAGGTCGTCATCAGCAAAGAACAGCTTTAGAGAGAGTTCTCAGTGTATAAAACTCATTTTGTTGTAACTGTGTATTTTGCTTCTATGAAGGAGCTTTACTTCCCTTCTTTTAGAGCGTGCTGGAACATGGTACAATGTGGGAAATCACATCAGCATGATGAGTAAAGCTGAAGGATATACATATGGACACCCCAAAAGAGTGTCGTATTGTGGTAGCCTAACACTGCGTAAGATCACTCAGCCAATGGTAATAAAAGGCAGTTTTCAAGCACTATGAAACTGAGGGAAAAAGGGTGGATACCACTTGGCAGCCGTGAAGATATTCATTAGCAGATGTGTGACATCAGCAAAGGCTTCCCACCATGGTGGGAGTTTTCTTGAGTTTTTTAGATGCAGATTAGTGAAGCCTATAATATAGAAAGCCTTGAAAGTACATGGCAGTGTGGTGCTGGCTATATAGTAAGGAGTCTGTAATTAGCACTTCTTCTTGTTTCTTTCTGGAGACACACATGGGTAGTCAATCCAAAAGCAATGACATTTTCGTTTAATTTCTACATTGTTTAAGCTACTGCCAAGATCTTGCTTCAAAGAATTTTTTCCTTTTTTATTTAAATAACAAATTTCATATACCAACCTCCGTTTACCCTCCCTTCTACCTTCCTATCTCCTTCCACCCCCAAACTTCCCATATACACCCCTGCCTATCCACTCAGGGGCCCCTGGGCTTGAACAAAGTGTGACACATCAAGTTGAGGTAGGACTGAGCTCCTCCCCTTGCTTCAAGGCTGGGCAAGGTAATCCAGCATGGGGAACAGATTCCCAGAAGCCAGCTAAGTGCCAGTGGCAGGTCCTGATCTCACTGCTAGGACCCTTACAAAGAGACCAAGCTACAGAATTGTCACACACATGCAGAGAACCTAGGTCGTCCCAGCCAGGCTCCCTAATTGTTGATCCAGAATCCATGAGCTCCCATAAGCTCAGGTCAGATGTCTCTGTGGGTTCCCATGTCATTAATAACCCCGTGGTTTGTACAATCCCTCCTCCTTTTCTTCAGCAAGACTCCTGGAGCTCAGCCCACTGCTTGGCTGTGGATCTCTCCATCTGCTTCCATCAGTTACTGGATAGAGTATCGCTGATGACAATAAGGGTAGTCACCAATCTGATTACAGTAGATGGCTAGTTCAGGCACCCTCTCCACTATTGCTAGGAATCTTAGCTGGGGTCATCCTTGTGGATTCCTGGAGGGTTTCCTGGTGCCAGGTTTCTCCCTAACCCCAAAGAATGTTAAGTCTTCACTCTCAATTAAGAAACTGCTTAACTGAAACAAACCAGCAAACTAGGGCAGCAAGGAAGAGTGAAGTTGCCTTGGGAGTCTTGGGTCCGGCCAGCCTGCCGTTACCTTCCCATATGCCCTGGAGCACTCCTCTTTCTTGTTTGTGGAAGAGATCTCATGGATCACCAAGGTCTTTTCACAGGCTGGTATTTCATTCTGGGAGTTCCCCCGTGTTCTCAGCTGTCTTCTTCTGATGGGCTTATTTCTTGATACATGCCAGAGGGGAAGGCTAAAGCCTTCTGGAAGCATCAGCTACTGGTGTCTCAGAAGAATTCTCATATTGTGTGGAAGATGAATTGGGTGCAAGCCTGTCCGTAGAGATTAAGAAAACCATTTTTACAAATATTAAATCTTGTTTGGGGATATTAATGTAAGTCTAAAAATGAGCTGAAGTCCAAAGGTAATCCAGGCCAATTTAACATCCTTTGGTTACTTTGATTTCTTTCAGTTTAACCTAATAAGTTAGGACTCAGGCTTATCTCAAGAGGTCCACAACTACCTTAGGGCAAAGCAATGATGACTGCACATATTTTACTTCGGTGTGTAGTACACTTCACACTTCCACAGAACAATAATAACCATAATTACCATTTGTTGAGTGCATGCCTGGACCAGTTACAGCTCTAAATGGTTCATATTCTCATTTAATTCTCATAATACCCTGTGAAGTCTAATTCATTATTTTTCAAACGATGAAAACATAGCTTAGAATTGTTTAATATCTAAATTAACACAACTGGTAAGTAATGGAGCTAGGGTTTTCATCAAAATCTGATTTGACCCTTATTACTAGGCTTTGACGTTGACTCCTTCAAGAAGCCCACACAGCAAATCCACTGGTACACCGCACAGTACAGACATGTCAAAGTCTTTGGGCAGTTTAATGGGAAATGAATTAATCAAAAATAATTAAACATCTTAAGCATATTAAACAAAATAAAACTAGGACATGGCTGGATCTCCACATGAATTCCCCCTGATGAAGCATTTTCTGCTGTGACAGAAATAAAATAAAGCCTCTTGGTAATTTGAAGCATATACAGCAATTAATTCTGCATTTATATGGCCTGTTTTTAGAACTGTATTTCAATTTTTTAAAGCACCGTTTTAATATCTGTGCTGTAGCTGATAATTATTTGGGGGAAGGGGGCAAGAACAAGGGGAATTTAGTGATACTGCAAACATTTTTAATGCAACAGCTGCAAGGCTTAAATCAATGGCATGCCAAGAGCATTGGGGCCTGTCAGAGAGAAGGTAGTATATAGATATTGCCTCCTATTCAAGGTCACTGGTGTGAGTTTACCCAAACCTGACTGCCGCTGGAGGTCACTTTCCCTTTGATGGCTCTTTGGTGGCCCCAGTAAATGAAATAGAGGGGTTGTCCAATTAACTCCTGGGTAACCACTCAGGACTAATGCCAGGGAGTCTCACTGTTGATGGGAGAGGGATGGCTCACTGTGCTCCTGAAGGTCTAGGGTTGTCTGATTATTATTGTTGTTGTTATTACAGTGAGATAGTCTTTGATGAGTGTCCAGCTGAATACCAATTTGGATAAAAGAACAAGCTCCATAGTTTAGTTGATATGTCAGGTTCGCAAAAGTGAGCACATAATTAAGAATAAAATTCATCCTTCTATTCAAGCCCTATACCCATCTAAGGTCCCCACCTACCATAGAGCTGTCCAGGACTGCAAACCTATGGAGTCCTGTGAATTCTAATTGCTTCTGGTGTTCATATATCCTTTTATGGTTCATAATCACTCATAATTTCAAATTGTGTTGTCATCACACCCAGGATACTCAAGTGGGAAATAGCAGGCGGGACATTAAACCCTTCCATTGGTCCACTGACTCATGTAGCTTAGCTTGATACAAGCACCCAGATATCTTAGTGTGAACGTGACTTTCTCCACAGTCCTCCCTGAAGCCTTTGTTATATCAAGGCTAAAAGTCTCCTATACTAGTTACATACCTCTTGCATCCTGACACCTAACTAAAGGAAGCATTTTATAAGAAGTGGATGTGTACTCTCTTCAGCTACTTTAACTGCCCTATCTTGCTTCTACCATTTTGCTCTTACATTTTTTTTTGTAGGAAGGGGTAGAACATGAATCAATTAGATAATTTGTTTAAATCTGTGATTTCCATGGGCTCTTTTCAATCATAGCTGCTCATTTTAATTCTTTTCATTCTAAATAGATACTTGCTTTTTGTATTTCAGCTGCTCTGTCTTAGGTGAATCCCTGGGTCCAAGTGAGTAGAAGTTCCTTGATTTACTCATAACCTCCCAACCACTCTTGCTGAGGCCTCTTTGTCATAGATGACTCTTCATTTGGAGACAAGTTGCACTCCTCAGAGGGATTTAGTATGGTATTGAAACAATTGACTCTGAAGATACTCTTAAGAGTCATGGAAGAATTAATGGTGCTTAGTAAATATTTGTGGAATCAATTGAATAAGTTAATGACCCTGCCATGCTTCTGTAGGCTCCTATGGGCAGTTCTCTTCATTTTTTCCCACTTCAACTTAAAAGTCTCTGATGAAATCCCGGTCCCCTGAAAACGCCAAGCTTACATGCTTACTGAAGGAGATAAAGAATTGTGATTCACCCACCTGGTCCCAGACTCAACAGCCACCTGCATACTAATTCCTTCAGTGATTCAAACAGAAGCCCCTGACTGCTTAGAGTGCATATGAATTTCTGCCTCTGCACCTGACTGTAAGAAATGTCACATTGTTTAATTATTATAAATCAAATTAGTTCTGACTTTGTGCCCACATGAGTCATGATTGGGAGAAATTCAAACCCAGTAATACGTTTTTGAAGACAGGTGGCTTACATGAGAATCCATATAAGAGAATGGAGGATATGATGTTCTCTAGTCTTTATACTACTGATTGTTTCTGACATAATTGTGGTTTATGTGCTTAATCATTTAATATTTGGACCTGCTGACCTGCTGATTTTCAAGATTGGGTGCAGGGGTCATGATGAAATTTAAATCCTTATATCTGGCATTCTATTCTAGTATATACGAGGCATGGCCAGAGTATTGTGAGAAAATAGCTTCTTCTCCAATCCCTACTTTCTTGCCACTCATTATGACTGCCTTCTTTCTTTATTACAGCCATTCTCTCTCTAAGCCTACACACACACACACACACACACACACACACACACACACACACACACACACAAAATCATCCTAAATAGATATTGTATGGATACATAGGACCATTATTACATCAGAAAAAAAGTATTAACCAGGATACATGATTATCATATGTGTAAATATGATATTATCATATAATAAGAAATACATATTTGAAGTCTGCTTCTGGTTGCTGGAACATATCTCTTTAATTCGTAGACTCTCTAGAGAGTGATAGCTGTCTTTGCTATGCTAATGAGATGCCTGGTGACCGGTGGCTCCTAGATAGATTGTGAATGGGGACATGAGTATAGGGCTTGGGCTTTTCAACTCCATCTCTTGACAGTGAAGGAGAGGTGGGACTAAAAATTGAGTTGTAATTGGCAGTAGTAGGTTCTCTTCTTGAGTTTATTTTCTTCAACCACACCTAGTTGACTAGGTTTACAGTACCAGGCACGAATTTTTTCCTGTCTAGTAGGCCTTAAGTCTAATCACACTTGGTTGGTTGGTTACCTATGAGCTGTAAGTGCCATAATTGCATCATTGGGGATATCTTGCCATATCAGTTACCTCTCGGTTAACAGCCTGTACAGCTGAGTAGCCATACTGATAGTTTCGTTTTTGTTTTTTCCTCTTAGTAGCTTGTATAGCACTTGTATTGCTCTCCCTCTCCCCATCACAATTAAAGCCCTTCCCCCTTTCCCATTCTCCATCCCTTGGTCCCTTTTCACTTTCCTGGTGTCTGCAGTTAGGTCACTGCAAGTTATATACTCCCATCTAAAGATTCAGAGCTAGCATTCACAAATGACAAAAAAAAAAAAAAGGGACCTTTCTGGGTCTGGTTTAATTCACACATGATATTTTCAAGTTCCACACATTTGCCTGCAAACTTCAACATCTCATTTTTCTTTATAGTGGGTGAAATACTATTGTGTATCTATACCATATTTTCATTATCCATTTATCAATTGAGGGGCCTTTAGGTTTTATCCATTTCCTAACTCTGGTGAACAGAACTTCAGTGAACACAACTAAGCAAGTATTTGTGCAATGGGATGCTGAGTTCTTTGGGCATATACCAGAAAGTGGTGCAACTGGATCATGTGGCAGGTCTACTTCACGTTTTTTGAGGATCCTATGCATTGATTTCCACAGTAGCTGCATCAATTGGTGATCCCCCCGACAGTGAAGGAGGGTTCCTCTTTCTCCTTATTCTTGTCAGCATGGCTTTTTGTTTTGTTTTGTTTTCAGTACCTATCCTTATGTGCATACTGTAAATGTAGTTCTCACCCCTCACTAAAAAAACCTTCATTTTGCAACAGATGGAGACTGTTACGGCTATTACACAGTTGGTCAAAGGTAGGGATTAATTACACTGGGGTATCTAACCCCAGCTAATACATTCTGCAACTGACCCCTGAACATGTAAGCTTAGGAAAAAATCCTAGAAGAGGGGCCGAAAGATGGGAGGAGCCAGAGTCTCAGGACACCTGTTGAGAGATTGTGTCACCTGAATGAAGATGAAGAGCTATAGGTCAATGGCTGCTGAGACATTGAGGATCAGTTGTCTCAAGAAATAAACACCCTCAGAGGGGGTATATTCCCAAATAGTCAGCCTGGAAACGTGCACGTATAAGCAAAGATAAATGGGCTCAATAGGTTGTATGAGGGTGTGTGTGTGTCTGTATGTCTATCTGTCTGTCTGTATATCTTTCTTGATATATATATATATATTTAATATTTAGAGATAATGCATATAATTAAATAAGAGATCTGAATATTAGAAAAACAACAGGAAGGAATTAGAATGGGCAGAAGGAGGGATGGAACAGATGTAGATACAGTACTCATATACAAATTTTTCAAAATATAAAACATAAAAAAATCTGACTTGATTACTGATAGTCAGTGATTTATTCAATTATGGATGTGTCTGACCTTAACAAAAGCCCAAAGGAATCTTTTCATAGAGATTCTAGGTT
Organism: Peromyscus attwateri; assembly: GCA_902168425.1. Taxonomy (NCBI): domain Eukaryota; kingdom Metazoa; phylum Chordata; class Mammalia; order Rodentia; family Cricetidae; genus Peromyscus; species Peromyscus attwateri. The sequence goes on along the minus strand of CABHPP010130590.1, from coordinate 14,296 downwards.
TCTAGACTGCTGAGAACATGGAAATTCCTGGAGGGTGAAGTTCAGGGAGGGCAGGAAGCCTCACACTGTCCCCACTTTACCATATACATCTATCTGCATATCTGACACATCTGTATCCTTTGAAATATTCTTTATAGTAAAAGATGATCATAAGTACTCCCCCCCCAACTTCTATTAGCCATCCTAGCAATTTAACTCCTTGAGGAGGGTTGTGGGAAACCCAACTGCGAGCTGGTGAGAAGGATGACCTGCAACCTGGGGCTTAAAGGGGGCATTTGAAGTGGAAAACAGTCTTGCTTCTGAGCTCTTGACCTGTGGTATCTGACGTTCTTCCAGGTAGATACTGTCATAATTAAATTGGGTCATAAAACAGCCAGCTCATGTGTGCAGACTTGATTGCATGTTGTTGATGGAATCATGTCCACAAAGTGTTCTCTTTGTACCCAGTGAGTATAGGCTTCGTTTCTCCAGTATCTTTCAGAGTAGACCTTCCCAAATGGGTCTGTGAAGACATGACATTGATTCCTTTTTCTGAACAGAAAAAAAAGCTGTCCTCTGTTGGCCCTGCCATCAACTCATCCCATCACACCTGTACACACAGGTGAGAAAGCTGCCCTCTTCCCTTGTTCTGGCAATGTGGATGCACTGGGAATAATACCAACCTCCTCTTGGATACTACCCTCTACCATACCTATCTCAGAGACCACTGGGATAAAGAGTCAATGAATCAGTCAACCAGGAGTATAATCCCAAACTGGGTATAATGTCTAAAATGTCAGCTGATCGTGTCACAAGATGACCATTTCTCCTCTCTTTATGCTCTGGGCTGAGCCTGCAAATCAGCAGTGATTTCATTCAACCTTAGTGAAGCTGTTGTCAAGTTGTAAGTCTAGATACAGCTTGCCTGGGATGCTTTCAGGTTCAGTGCTTTTCCCAGCAGGAAATGCAAAAGGTCTAGCTTCCCAAAGCCATTGTGGGAGAGCTGCTTGCTCATGCATTTCACTTTAACAGCAAAACACCTTCAGTTCTGGAGTTTGAATCAGTCTCCAAGGTGAGTTGAGGGAGGTGGCAGAAGTATAGTTGTTATTACAGCAATTTGCTTCCTACAGCAGCCCCAAGGTGGAGATGTGGAGTGGCTTACTTGCCTTTTTCTCCTAGATTATTTTTCCTGAGTCCCCAACACACACCCCTGAGCAGGCCAACCTGCCTTTCCCTGTCTCCCTGAATTTCTGCATACAGCCTAGCTTCCACTGGCCACAGTGGAAGTCCAGTTGGATAGTTGGGCCCTTTGTGAGCAGAGAATGCCTATTTCCACTCCTAAACCACAAAGAACTCAATTATCCCACAAAGGAACAGAAGGGAGTGCCACTCTCCCCCATGCTTCCCAGCGTTGTAAGACAACCATTCTGAAGGCTTCTGAAGATTCATGTAGGAGCATGGACAGTGGCAGGGGTACAGTGTTGATGCTGTTGCCTTTATGAATGAAGAATTTTTTGCCTTTTGGGAGAAGGGCCTGAAAACAGGACTGCACTTGTTTTGTTTACACAGTAAAAAATAAAAGCCTACACCAAATATCCCCCTGTGATGCTGAGAGATGAAAATGTGTTTATTTTCCTTTTAATACCCAGGCTTCTCCAAATCTTATTTTCTCATATTTCTTATTCAGTGATTGTTCCCCCAACCCCATATTTCTGAGGAGAAAACATAAGGTGCATTAACAGGAAAAATTTCACTCTCTTGTAATTAAATATATTCAAGAAGATTTTTCCATATTTCAGGGAATGAATGTTAAATCTGAGCTAGGGGGCCAGGGCTTATTTCCCTAGCCTGTAACAAGTAGTATGAAAAATATCGATTTGCTCCTGAGCGATACTAGAGCAACTTAATTAAAGTTGTTTAAGTACTTTGGAATCCTTTGATGGAATGGAGCATATAAACGTGTAATGTGCTTTAATGTAAAGTTTCCAGAAGCCAGAGGAAACCTTTCCACATGCCACCCCATTTCAAGCAGTGCACTCACAAAGATCTCTTTTCCATATCCATGTATGTCTGATGGTGATAAATATAGTCTCTGACCTTTAGCAAATGTAAAAGTGAAAACACAAAGAAATTGGACATGCTGTGATGGCTAACCGCCTGTTTCACAGCCTTTCAGCATATTGATTGGCTGGAAGACACTTCTGAGAGCTGGTATGTGACTCTTAATAAATCCACTCCATTGAGGGAGGAGTGTGCATGCTTCTGAGACTGAGCACAAACTAAGTCACATGAACGAAGACTAAACCAGTCAATACACCTGCCCTTGTGACAAAGGCCAGCAGGAAGCACTTGGCAGCAGGCAGCTGTTCTCTCCCTCTTGGTTCTCTACACACAGTAGAAAGTGGTGTGTCCATGACAGAAGGCTCCCAGTATTCTGTTAGCATCCTCCCAGAGCACAAAGTCTCCTAGGAAGTCCTTGCCTTCTATCCAACATTCTATCAAGGTCTCGAATGATGCGTTTTTCTCTTTTGTTGCCTCCTATCATTCTCTGCCTGGTTTTTGTGTGCTTAATAAAATGGTTGTTGAAACCATCTCTTAACCTTTACTCCTAAGAACAACAATGGACGTGAAGGGCTTCATTTCCCACAGGTCAGTTATGGCTATGCCCTCTTGGTTTGGACACAGTATAGCGCTGTGCTTGGGGGTTTAACAAGGGACCCCACTTCTCTACTTCTTAAGAGATACCCATTATCATCACAGTTTAAATATTATGCTATCTGGGGAAATGAGTGAGGGGCTTTGCAGGAAGAAGAAAGTTTCCCGTGGTACCTCAGTGTTATGTGGTTCATCTCTAAAGAGCTTTGGTGAGCGTAGCATTCACACATTGGCTCCCGCTAAGGGAAGTGACTTCACTGTGTTTGTGAATTTCTTTCTTCCTTACACCCAGCGAATAAGAAGAGATTTCAAACTGCGGGTTCAGCTACCCACTTATTTTTAGGCCAATCTCATTAGGTTCAGATTTGCCGTATTCTGGTACTCACTAAGGAAATGCTCTTTCCAATAGTTTCACATCATTCTCCTGCACTAGCTGGCTCATGTATGTCTAAGCTGGATTGATCAGTTTTACCTCAGTTGTGACATCTGTGCTCACTTTGGAGTTTGAACCTGGCTGTTTATTACTGGGCCTTGGCTTTTCTTAACTAGAGTGATTTGATTATTCCCATACTCTTGGTGTCTCTGCTCATCTGGGATGGCTACCTTTTCTCAGATTTCACTTAGAGAACCTAAAACTAGAACCGAGAATTGAACTACTCTCCCTCACAGGTTCTCCATGGCACTCCACTAATGACTAGGGCTTGTGAGCAAGTGGCATTGAAGTTAGTTTGGGGTTGGCTGTGGACATTTCAGCACTCTCCCAGCTTGGCTCATTCCTGGTGAATTACCCGGCTACAGGAAAGCCAGCAGATAAGGCCCACTGGTGTGAGTGAAATTCTCCCCGAATTTCAGGAGCTAGAAACCTGGAATTATTTTCCGTCTATTTCCTGCAGGCTGACCAATCTTTACTATTTTTCCCTAAGCTGAGTGGTTTCCAGCCCAAGTTGCTGTTCTTCTTCCTCCTCCTCCTCCTCCTCCTCCTCCTCCTCCTCCTCCTCCTCCTCCTCCTCCTTCTCTTCTTCTTCTTCTTCTTCTTCTTCTTCTTCTTCTTCTTCTTCTTTTTTTAAATTACTGACTGATGTCTCATATTTTAGGCTGGTGATACTTCTTTGTTTGCTTTTTCTACCACTGCTAGGTTGCTTCTATTTTTCGTATTACACAAATTATATTGTGAAGCTCGGTATGCATATGTTTTTGTGCACTTTTCCGTCAGGATATACACTGGGAGTTTAAACTTTTGGGTCTTGGAATGTGCAAATGCTGACAGACACCACCAGATGGCCTTTCTAATAGGTCATCTCAGTCCAGCTGCCAAGGACACTTGTCGAAGCACCCTGCACTTTGTCCTTGCTGTTCGGCTGCTTTATAGTCTTTTCTCCATCTGCTGTCAGTCTGCTCTCTTTGTATCATCCAGGTCTCAACTGAAATCTTTCCTAAGAAACCACCCTTAACCACTGGAGCAAAGATGCTTCATCTCATCATTCTCTGTCTTTCCCTCTCTGTCTCTGCCTCTGTCTCTCTGTCTCTGTCTCTCTCTGTCTCTCTCTGTTTCTCTGTCTCTCTGTCTCTCTCTGTCTCTTTCTCTCATTTCACTGTCCTTTGCCTTCACTCCCTCCACCTGAATTAAATTATTTTTATGGAAGTGTTTCCCCACCCCTGTTTTATTAACCTTTTCCTTTGCTACTGTCTTCCTTTCCATTAGTTATTCTTGTTGGGTAGAAACCTAGATTCTCAAGGATTCGCCATCTACTCTGCTGTAGGCTGGATTTGCAGCAAAGGGGATCATAGCCCAGGGCAGTTCGATTTGGTAGAGAGAGAATCATCCAGGAATTCCATGGGGGTTTCCAGCTGTGGTGTTGCCCGAGGGTGGAGCTAAGATCTAGAAAGCTTTTCACAAGAACTGTAGTGGTAGGGTGAGAGGCTGAGGAACATCCTAATCCAGAAACGAAGAAGGATTGAACGTGCACTCAGAGCAGGATGCTGAACCAAACAGAGCTGTAGGAATACCCACTGGACATGGTACTGCAAATGGGCCAGCCAAGGAGCACAGGTTGGATGGAGATAGGAAGAGAATACACATCTCAGAGGGCACATCATGAGTGCCTCATAGCTCATCAGAAACCAAAAGGAACCTCTGTTTCCAGTGTCACACAGTTGTTGAAAACCTCATTCCCTGGCTGCTATCTCAAGAGCTAGGGAAAAAGAAAACAAACTAAAAATTCAAAGTTGAAAAGGAAAAGACACAAAACGATTGAGTAAATATAGAATCGACAATGACTTGTATCTAGTGAAACTATTAAATTATTGGGTCTTATTGTATTTTTAATTAAATTGTACTAAATTAAACACCTCAGTTCCTGTTATATATTAGTTGGGGGCTACCAGAGAAATCAAAGCAATTTAGGAAAATGAAAACCATAAGACAATTTGTTATCCTGTCATACTGGGAACTTGCTCAGCATTTAATATTAAGAATGATGCTTACTAAAGTTTTCTAAAAAATACTGCTAAACACATTTGTGATGATTTCCTTTATTCTTAGTTCATTATAAAATTTCAGAGAATGGTAATTGAATATTTTGAAGAAATATCTTTCAGCTTCTACTGTTTCTTTTGTGAGTTTCTGTAGTGAAATATATTAGTATAGTGTCTAATACCAACGACCCTTATCATCCTGAAGAAAAGACTTTTTGTAAAATACCAACTCATTGTCATTTTAATGGATTGATCCAATGTCATCTGCTCCCCTGACCCCCACCAGGAATTCCCTAAAATTGTCCTTGGCATGCTTCTTGAAATTTACTTTGACTTTTTTTTTTTTCAGAGCTGAGGACCGAACCCAGGGCCTTGTGTTGCTAGACAAACCCTCTACCACTGAGCTAAATCCCCAACCCCTACTTTGACTTTTTAATAGACTATGGTGATTGTAGTTATCATCCAAGTAACTATCATTTATTTTTGCATCTTCTTCACTTTTTATGTTTTATAGATCATCCCCAGGCTTAAAAATTCATCAGAAGCCACGGATGTTTGTTGCCATGATTCCCCCTCTCCAAGTCTTTGTTAGATGTTGTACTGTTAAAAACAAACAAACAAACAAACAAAAAAACCCTGACCTTTGAGATCCTTTGTAATCCTATCCACCCTGAAAGTATTAATCAAAAGTTGGGATCTGGTTACCTTGAGAGACTTTCAAAATTATTTTGTTTTAGAGGAAAAAAAAACCTAGCCAAAGAGGACCTACATCATCTTGCACATTCTGTGATCACGCCTACCACCAGCCTGTCCCAATGATTCCCTTATTTTATATAACCCCACACTTCCTCCTACATTTTTGGGGTGTTCCCCATTAGTAGATATTTTCTCCATTGCAATGTCCTAAATGGAATCATCTTATTTCTTCTCTGCAATTTGTTTTGGACACAGGGAAACAGAATAGACAGACAGCAGGACTACATGAGCAATGTGGTAAACTCAGACATGTAAGGCCCACTGGGGGAAACTTTCCCCAGTTCCTGACAGTTTCCAGATTCAGGCCTTGATCCTGGAGAAACAGTGTTGTGCTTCCTCTTTTATCATCATATGCCTTAGTTCTGTGTCCCTAAGACAGTTTACTCGCTGCCGGCCAGATTAAGATGATTTTTGTTTTCTGGGGTCAATGGAATTTGTTTCCATATACAATCCCAGCTTCTCATTCAGAATTTTATAGGGAGGTATCAATTCACTGTGACAGAAGTGATATCTCTGTTGGCAAATGCTCAGTCCCTTTCTATGGGCATTTGCCAACAGAAAAAATGGATAAGTGAACAGAGCGGGCATATTCAGTAGGATGACACTTTGATATTTCCTGGACGGTTCACTAGACGGGAATGAGTGAATGGGTTGACTTTATGTAACATTGTCATATCAATAAACAAATATTGTCAGTATATAGACTCAATTTTGGTGTTACATAATGGCAATAGTTACAGAGGATGTAAACTGGCAAGGAGAGCAAGCAGTGCCTGATCTTTAAAAATTAGTTGTGTGTCGCTGCTAAGCCTTAATTAAATTTCCTTTTGCTTTTTCTTTTATTGTGTTATTTACTCTGTGTTCCCTATCAGCTAATGTTGTAACTAAATGAAATAATTGTTAGCTCTTGGGATTTAATTCTATGAACAATATTATACTCGCTGTGATTTTTTTTTAAAGTAAAACAAGTAGAAAAAAGGATAAAACCCAGGAACTTTCAGATGAGCAAACAGGATTTTATTTGTGGGAGTTCTAATAATGTAATTTTCACAACAAAGAAATAAGACACTTGGATGGGAATAAGTAATTATCAGAACATAGACAAATATATCTATTATCTTCTGTAGAGAATTTTTTTTATAAATTGTACTCATCTTGAATCTCGTCTCTTATTTATATTCTCACACTTATTGAGTACAGATTGCTTAGCACATGGTATGCTATATGCCCTGCATATTAAAATGCATAAGCTGTTAAGAATATATAAGCTCCAATACACAAATCCAGGTGGATGATAAACAGAACACTTACACACTTTCTCAAAATCAATCAAATTTCTCTTCTAGGGCTTATTCCATGTAAGTTGGCAAGAAACTCAGGCTTGGTGTATCTATTTCCCCTATCATGCTGCTGTGAATCTTGCCACATGCAATTCCAAGCATCCGTGATGAGGGGATACTGAAGGGATCTCAGCTGTAGAGTTCTGTGTTGATGAGATATGTTTCTCTCTCTTTTTGCCTGGTGTCATTGAATTCACCTCAGCTGTGCACAGAGGGGACCCTGCTGGGAAGCTGGGGATTCCAGTGTTTCTGTTTTTGTCTTTGACCTTGCCCTTGCCATCAGACTTCTTTGAAGCCCTGGTTCTACAAGTTGGCACATCATCTACTTCTCAATTGTCCAGGGCAATGTCTTTCATAGCCTGGGCATACTCTCTTTCTCTCTCTGGCTACTTTGTGTGCTCTGCTGTCACTTCTAAATTACTTCCTGTAATGTTTATAGGGCATTCTACTAGGTTAGGTTATAGGAAACAGAAACTGAACTTTGTAGAATATATCTGTTTCTCAGCCTAGCCACATTTTCTTTGAGACAGTGATGGTGAATACCCTCCTTACAATCTGTGTAGTCTTGATTCAGACCATCATAGTGTTTTAAGAACCACTGTTATTGCTGTAACTTTCCATCCCTTTCTTTTTATACTCTAACTAGCACATAACTAGCACATTTCTCTTTTCTTGGAGTAGCTCTGATGTTACGATCTCTGGTCCCCAGTCTTTCATGGGTTTCCATTGTTGATAAAAATAAGTCCTCATGTCTTAAATATTTTAAATCTCCCACACTGGCCATAACACTCTTTGTACAATTTTCTACCTCACATTTGTTCTTTGTGTTTCTGTTCTCTGACAAAAGTGCAAAACAACATACCTGCTTCCTCCTTTTATGTATTAGTTCTTAATGTTTCTTTTGTAGGAACTGCCCTTCACTTCCTGTACACTGATTTGCACATAAGCAAAGTTTGTTCACTTTGGATGACCAAATGCTATGCCACTTGCTTCAGGAAGTTGCTAGGATTTTCTGTGGGAGCTAGCTGTAGGAACACAATGAAACCAAAAACTGAAAGCAATCTACATGGCTGGTCCAAAGAGCAGAGTGGGAAAAGAATGTGGCAAAACGTGTAGTGGAAAATCCCACAACAGATCTCAGGGTCTGTAGGGCCTAAGTGGGCAGTCAGCTGGGACAGAGTGATGACTGAGATCTTCAGGGCCTGGGGTGACAACTATTCTGTTTTAAAGTCAGCTGGGCATTGAGAAGGAGAACATAGTCCTTGCTATGGTTGAGTTTCTGACCTCAGGAATCTTTTCAATTCCAACCTTAAGCAATGCTGGTATTGTTCACTTTGAAGGCATTAGTGTACACATACCCCTCAGCGACTTATCAGGACTCTTGATGTGCTTTCCTTATTTTCTTAGTAATGCTAATATTACTTATATTAGAACATTATTGACTTGACCTGTCTCCTTTGCTGAACTATAGCTTCCTCAGAGGCTTGCTTCAACCTCCTTCTAACACAGTTTCCAGTGCTTCATTCTCACTCATTTGTAATTGGAGCCATCAAGGCAGCCATATCCACAAAAGTTTTGGTCCCATCAAGCATTTCCTCCATATTAGACCCAGAGGCTAGTGAGCTGAAAACAAATATTCCGTACCACTTGGCAGTGTTCAGATGGAATGTCAGTGCTTCGATGGTACCAGATTTAATTTACAGTATAGTGTAAGCCTTCAGACAGAGAGTACAGTGTTTCTTTTCTCTGTTCTAAGTATATGTTGACACTTAAGATGCCTATGTGACTGAGGAGTACTCTCTTGGTGTACTGGAGCAATACTTGTGGGCACAGCTGATATATGAACAAAGGTATCTGACATCGAAATCATCCCCAAGGGAAATGATTAGAGTCAGCATACTCATCTTAGTAAAAGAAGAACTTGATGAAAAAATACTGTTGATATGAAATTTGGACTCTACAATAAATACGGTAGCAAGTAGAAGAAACTTCTTGATCAGTTCACCTCTAAGCAATGATGACTTTCTCCAGAAAGGTACCCTCAGGGTTGGTCTGGATAAAAACCACATGCCAAGGGAGCTCTTGCCAATTTTCAAAACTTGTTTGTCAATTTGCCATTTTGTTTCATCGGTTAGTACTCTTCCTTTCAGGGCCACTGCGTATATTCATATAAGGACGTCTGGCCTCACATCATTGAGGCATGGCCTTTAAGCATAGTTTCTGTAAGGATGCTCCTGTGGAAGGCTTCAACATTATACTTCTAGAAAGCTGAATCCCCCAAAACATGAGGATTTAAGTTTGCCCTTTCTGTCATCTTTTTTTTTTTTGTTTTTGTTTTTGTTTCTTTTGTTTTTTGTTTTTTTTTTTGTTTGTTTTTCGAGACAGGGTTTCTCTGTGTAGCTTTGCGCCTTTTCCTGGAACTCACTTGGTAGCCCAGGCTGGCCTCGAACTCACAGAGATCCGCCTGCCTCTGCCTCCCGAGTGCTGGGATTAAAGGCGTGCGCCACCAACGCTCGGCCTCCTTTCTGTCATCTTTTAACAAAATGTTTTCCTTGCCTTGGACAAATGTTATCATTGGTATCTGAGATACTGTAAGTCTTCTTAAGTTTTTGGCCTGAGTGAATGGAATAGGATGATCTATTTCTTCTCTCAGTCCCCCCCAACCAAGTCGGAAAGAGCTGGAGAAGAGAAACCTTAACACAGTATGGCCCACTGGTGTAGCCTGTTTGCATTTCTTCCTTCTCTTGGGCTGAATGCTGCATTGATTGTTGCCGTTACAATGATGGAGAAATGGATGAGATCTTCATGAACAGCCTGGACATAAGTGGGGGAAATGAAGGGCAAGGGTCCAGGGAAAGAGAGCTTGGGGGAGTGGGAGACCCCAGCTGGATCAAGAACAGAGAGGGAGAACAAGGAATAGGAGACCATGATAAATGAAGACCACATGAGAATAGGAAGAAGGAAAGTGCTAGAGAGGCCCACAGAAATCCACAAAGATACCCCCACAATAGACTGCTGGCACCGAACTGACCCACTCTGGTGATGGGATGGCCAAATACCCTAATTGTCGTGCTAGAAACCCCATCCAATGACTGAGGGATCTGGAAGCAGAGATCCACGGCTAGGCCCTGGGTGGAGCTCCAGGAGTCCAATTAGCGAGAAAGAGGAGGGTCTATATGAGCGAGAATTGTTGAGACCAAGGTTGGATAAAGCACAGGGACAAATAGCCAAATGAATGGAAACACATGAACTATGAACCAATGACTGAGGGGCCCCCAACTGGATCAGGCCCTCTGAATGGGTGAGATAGTTGATTGGCTTGAACTGTTTGGGAGGCATCCAGGCTGTGGGACTGGGTCCTGTGCTCATTGCATGAGTTGGCTGTTTGAAACCTGGGGCTTATGCAGGGTCGCTTGGCTCGGCCTGGGAGAAGGGGACTGGCCCTCCCTGGACTGAGTCTACCAGGTTGATCTCAGTCCTCGGGGGAGACTTTGCCCTGGAGGAGGTGGGAATGGGGGGTGGGCTGGGGGGAAGGGGAGGGGGCGGGAGGGGGGAGAACAAGGGAATTCGTGGCTGATATGTAGAACTGAATGGTATTGTAAAATAAAATAAAATAAAATAAAATAAAATAAAATAAAATAAAATAAAAAAGTGTTGCCTCATTCAGTGACACCAGCTCCCATGATCTGACATTTCATTCATGGGAAAGGAGCTCAGATCTTGCTCTCTCTCTCTTTTTTGTACCACTGTGTTCCCTGAAATAGGAAGTGTCATAACCAGTCTGCCTGTTTCCTTTCAGCCCATTGTTTTAGGGAGAATAAGGGTGGACCTGACTAGCATTCAAAATCAGAGTCAAGAAAAGCACACATCTTCTTTCTTCTCATGCATCAACATGTTTAATCAGAACATTTGTATTTTGATGTATTATTATTGCTTCTCTCTATGGGAATTGATTTGTACTGTTACCTAATCAGTGTGGTTCCAATTTTAATCTGGGAGCTGAGTAATAAATATAAGACATCAATTTCCATAAACCATATATATTTGAAAGCTTCATTTACATAGTGAACAATTTAGGAGTATAAATTCTAATGTGTTTCTATTCCTTGTGGGTTTCTGTTTGCATAACCTTTTGTGGCTCTAAAAAACATAATGCTGCCCAATGCTATCCAATGCATAAAAATGTACTTTAAGTAACTCTTCAAAACCCCCTCATTCATTTCTCTTCTTTCTTTCAGTCATTAATGAGGGTAATGATTTTGCAGAAGCTGAATATTTCTACTCCCCTCCCTCTTTTTTAAGCCATTCACAGCATCTCTTCTGGTATTTTTCTGCAGCCCCCTATATTCCTCTTATGTAGAAGGTACAAGTGCAGTTCTGGGTTTCCAAGGTAGGGCAACACATCTTTGCATATATTATATGAAAACACCATCCCTGTCTAAGAGCGGACGCCGTGATACAGAGTGTTGACTGAATACAGTTAACAACCACCTAAGAGCCTTCCACACTGATGTGAGAATGCACTGAAGATGGTAAAATTGATTACCTTACTGTATAAAAATATGTATAGACATATATTTCTGTATTTTATACTTGATCTTTATAGCATTTCCATAGAGCATAACTATATTAATCTAAAACATAAGGAATATAATGGCCAAAGATTATTATTATACTATTATTGATAAAAATGAATACTTAAGAGGATTATATGGAGTGCAGAAGAGCTGAAATATATAGCTGCTCATGCACAAATAGTCATTAAGACCTTGGCATCCTTTTGTAAGGACAGTGAGCTCCCTGGTTGCCCAGTCCATTGAACCTAGGGGAGGATGAATTCCAGCCAAGGTGAGCATGCCCTGGGTTACATCATAACTGGATGTCCCATGATTCCACTAGAACAGCTCTCCCAGAATTTAGTTTAGGTAGATAGTGGACCAAAACCATTAGATGTTGTTTCACAAACGAGGTGAAATAAATCAGGGATTCAGTTCAGTGACTAAAAATAAGACTCCGTTTCATCCTTCTACCTCTGGTAGGCAGCCTTAGTGGTCAGAGATTAATAGGTACATGAGATAGTGTTCATGCTTTTCTCGGGGATCAGATAAGTAAATGGCAGAGAGGAAGCATGCTTTGTATTGTAGATAGCAGCAGAGGCAGACAGCTGAGAGGCAGAGAAGAGAAGGCTTCAGTGAGAATGCTAAGCTACAGTTGGGATCTCATGCATGCTGATTCCGGGTGCCTTTTTTGCATAAACTACAGGAAGGAAGCTGAGGATCTGGAGTTCAGGGCATGGAGTTTGCAATCTCTGCTCTTCCACTTAGCAACATTGAGCACTAAGCTGTGCTATTCAACCTCTTTGATTCTCAGCATGGAGTTGTTAAATATTGCATACCAACTTCCTACTGCTGAATAACAAATTGCCACCAGTACAGCAGCTTAAAGCAACATCCATTTATCTCTGAGTGACTGCAGTTCTGAAGCCAAGGCACATTGATTCTCTGGGTTTCACAGGACCAAAAACAAGGTGTTGGTTTGGGTAGTAGATCTCATCTCGATCTTGTGTTCTTCTATGCACAGAGGTTAATAGACTTTGAATTGTAGCACTAAGGTCTAAGTTTTTCTAACTTCTGACCAAACCTGCTCTCAGCTTCTGAAGGCTATCTTCAGGCCCTCACTAGAGCCACCATGGACAGTGCACAGTATGCACACTGTATTTTATCAAGAAAGCAAAGCATATATCTACGGATTCCTACCGTTCCAGAGAAAGGTTCCCAATTTTAAACAATTTCTGTCTTTTGGCTAGGCCTTCTTGGATAATATTTGTATGTAGAGGCCAGCTGTGCCTTATAATAGAACCCAATCACAAGAGTGAATTCTTTATCAAGTTCACAAACCAAGGATAATGCCGAACATGTATTTCAGTGTCAGAAAAATCTAAGGGACACCCTATAATTCAACAATAACACAATGTGTGTGAAAATAAACCAACTCTAGGCAACATTTTTTGGCAAATAATGAATGACCATTCCATAAGGTAGCATTGAGACTTAATAGATTTTTAAGAGTATAATAATTCTGGTAACAGTTTTATGTGATATCCCAAGAAGAGCCAATTCCATGTAAAGTAGTCATCAACATGTTATCTAGATTACCACTGAGCACATAATAATAGCTTAGCACAGACTTCTTCGATATATGCTATGGCGAGGAGTATCCATTCCTTCAAATTGCAGACTTGTCTTGGTATTGTAAAGATACCCTCAGGATGTTAGCAGTCATACTCATAGTTTTAGATAAGGTTTCTTATTAAATACTCACACATTTACATACGAAAATTACATGACAGCCAAGTACTTGAACCTATGGTAATAGTTATGGAGTCATTTTCAATTCTGTAATTCCTAAACATCTCAAACTCAATATATTACAAACAAAATTATGCCCCTCAAGTCATTTCCTTCTTTATAATTTCTATCTCAATGAGTTGGTCAAATCATGTCATCTCTATGTCTTGGGAGGCTCGTTGACTGGATGTCTTCCTTCACATGAATAAACTCTGGCCTTCATCACTTCCTACATGGATGATGGCAATAGTACAACCATATTTTATATTTTCAGATTCAGCGTTCTTTTCTCTGACTTAATTTTCACAAGTGTACAACTGACTATATCTCTTGTCAGTTTTCAGTGACACTGAACTGATCTTAAGGAAAAAAATGAAGGCTGCCAAGCTGCCACTTCTATTTGACAATATAGCAGGAAAAATTACTTTTTAAAACTATTTTGGGGATGTAGTCAACATACAGTAAGGCATTCATATATTACATTTTGTCTATGCTTATGAATTTTGACAGATGTATGTATTTGCAGAACAAAACATCAAAGCCATGTTTTGAAAACATAAATCATGTTATCTCCCTTTTCATAATTCCCAAAAGTCTTCTGTCATAAAACACACTTCAGTAAAATACTTAGGAATACATGTACCATCAAGGCTAGTGGCCTGTGCATTGAAAAGAACAAAATATTGATGAATGTAGTTGAAGAAGTTACGCACACACACACACACACACACACACACACACACA
>CABHPP010130589.1:1086-44189 GCA_902168425.1 Peromyscus attwateri | reverse complement strand
ACTTAACTCACCAGGACCCATTTACCTTTCATGGGAAACAGACATGAACTTCATTGCCTTGGTGGCATTTTGTTGTTGTCTTTCTACTCCCAACTCTTCCATCTGCATGTGCGATCTTTTGGTTTTTGAGTACACATGTAAGACTTTTCTCAGCCATCTGACCACTCCAGGTATTGGTTTTATGAATGACTTGAGGGGAACATATGAAAGCTATTTGATCACTCCAGGTACTGGTTTTATGAATGACTTGGAGGGGGCGGATATATGATTCTCTAATTTTTATGTTACTAGCAGAGGAAACTTTGTAGCACAAGGGAAAAACTAGTAATTTGCAGGTAAGAATTTATACAGTTTATGTACTATCTTAATTTTGCATAATTTTAATTGTTAGATAATATTATATAGGGTTTTCAAAGATATTTTTAGCAAAAATAAAACTTTTCTAAGTGTGAATTTTATAAGAATATGTTGTATTGCCGGGCGGTGGTGGCGCACGCCTTTAATCCCAGCACTTGGGAGGCAGAGGCAGGCGGATCTCTGTGAGTTCAAGGCCAGCCTGGGCTACAGAGTGAGTTTCAGGAAAGGTGCAAAGCTACACAGGGAAACCCTGTCTCGAAAAACAAAACAAAAACAAAAAACAAACAAACAAACAAAAAAGAATATGTTGTATCGTACATACCAGGGAAGCCATATTGGAATTAATACAGTTGCTCTGAAATGATGTATTTATGTTGTGAATTATTTATTTGTCTAATTATTATTTTTTATTCTTTATAGAATCAAGATTTGTTTGCTACATCACAAAATAAAGAATTTGATCCCCTTGGTCCTCTGCCCCCTGGGTGGGGTAAGCACATCAGTTTTAATTTAAAGTCTGTTATTAGAAGATCTGGCTAGAGAGCTGCTCAGTGGATAGATAGAATGTTCATCTAGCATGGGCAGAGCTCTGGGTTGAGTCACTAGCATTGCAAAGTGAAAAGAAACAGATCATTGATTCGGCAATCTGGAAGGACCTCAGTGATGCTAATCTTAGAGAAGAAAGTCAGTTTCACAAGATCACAATAATTGTATGACTCTTGCGGCTCCAGCTTCTATTACTGTCACCAAATACTTGAGGCAAGGTCCTTTATAATGAAAAGAGGCTGGGTTGGGGAAATGGCTCAAGTCAGAAAGGTGTTTGCCATGCAAGCAGGAGGACCTTAAATTGGATTCCCAGAGCCCAGGTAAAAAGCCAGCTGTGGTAGCACATGTTTGCAAGCCCGTGGGGGTTAAGGAGACCAACAAATCCGTGAAGCTCATTGGTCAGTTTGCCTAGTCAAATTGATGACCCACAGGTTCATCGAGAGACTTGTCTCAAAAATAACGAGCCGGGCGGTGGTGGCGCACGCCTTTAATCCCAGCACTCGGGAGGCAGAGCCAGGCGGATCTCTGTGAGTTCGAGGCCAGCCTGGGCTGCCAAGTGAGTTCCAGGACAGGCGCAAAGCTACACAGAGAAACCCTGTCTCGAAAAACCAAAAAAAAAAAAAAAATAACGAAAGCCAGGCATGGTGGTACACATAAAATCCATTTTTAAAAATCCCATTGTTTTTTCCTTAAAATCATTTATACTCTGTAGGTGGAGGTTTCTGTCTAGAACACTGATCAGCTCTGTCCCACCACCCACTCCCCACACAACCACACAGAGACTTAATATTATATGCTGCCTCAAGGCTCGTTTACCTCATCTACGTTTTTCCTATCCTGCTTTCTCTGCGTCTTGTGGCCTCTCCTCTGACTCTGTCCTTCTTTCCCTAGTATTCTCTCTGCCCTGAAAATCCTGCCTAGCCATTAGCCAATCAGCTTTTTGTTAACAGTGAGAACAACTTGTCTTCACAGTGTACAGAAGGATTATTCCACAGCAATACTCAAAACACTTTGGTGATAGCCCAGCATGATGGTACTTGCCTGTAATCTCAGCACCTGGGAGTTAGAAGTTAAAGGATCAGGAGTTCTGGGCCAACCTTGGCTATACAATGAGTTTAAAACCAGCATAAACCGTCGGAAACCCTGACTCAACCAAGCAAAAGCAGAGAGATAGTAAAATACTTCCTGTGCAACATGAGAACCTGAATTTACTTCTAGCATCTATGAAAAAATGTGTGGTGCCAGGTACTTGTAATCTTGGAGATATTTGAGAGGATCCCTAGAGTTTGCTGGTTGACCAGGCTAACTGAATCAAGTGAGTCCTGGGTCAATGAGAGACTCTTGTCTCAAACAAACAAACAAACAAACAAACAAACAAACAAACAAACAAACAAGGTAGATAGTAACTGAGAAGGAACATACCTGAGGTTGTCCTCTGGACTCCATGTGCATGTGCATAAATGTGCTTGTACATGCACACTCACATCCACTTGGCATATAAACAAGTGTATACACCCACCAAGAAACAAAACAAAAACTACTTCTCTGAGTAAAGAAGGTTAAAATTTATACCCTGTCCTTAATTTATTTATTTTTTAAGATTTATATATATATTTTTTTATGTGTATGGGTGCTTTGCTTGCATGTATATCTGTATGCCATGTGCATGCCTTGTGCACACAGAAGAGGGAGTCAAATCTCGAACTGGAGTTACAAGCAGTTGTGAACCACCACATGGGTGCTAGGAATGAACTCAGGTCGTTTGTAAGAGTAGCCAGTGCTCTTAACCACTAAGCCATTTCTCTAGCCCTCGCCCTTCATTTTATGGCAAAATAACTAGGACTCATTTTTATGGGGATGATTATTAGCAAACCATTTTTACTCTTTTGAAACAGCTATGGGAAAACCACTTCTTGGTCTCAGAAGCTTGAGTTGTGGGCTTTGTCGTTGTTAGCTTGCCTAAAAGACTGTCTTTGCCTGCTGTGTTTATGTGAGGTAGACCTAAGGAAGTACCTCAGGCGTAAATTGCTTACCTAGTCCTCATGATGCCTTAAGTCATACTTACCTACTTTAACACACAAACCCATATGTGATTTGTGAAAAGCTAAACAGCTGAGAGGTCATATGGGCAGGGCATTTTGAATTAAATCTTTTTAGCATCTTAGAAATTTTATTTAATTTTTAAAAAAAATTTTGTTTTTAATTATGTGTGGGTATGTGTGTCTGTATGTGGATTTGTACACATAAATTCAGGTGCCCTTGAGTTACAGACAGTTGTGAACTATCTGATGTGGGTGCTGGGAACTGAACTTGGATCCTCTAAAAGAGCATACATGCTCTTAACTGTTAATCCATCTCTTCCAGCCCAGAAATAATATTAATAACTTGAATAAGAAAGAGAAAGCACTGTCAGAAGTGTGAATGGGCTAGTGAGATGGAAGAAAGGCATATATTCAAAGGCCAGGATAATCTTTTGTGTGTGTGATATGATACAGAAATTATAAAATCAGTAGTCACTAAATGGGCAGCTTCAGCTTATTTATCTTAGTTTGAGGGGAAAGACTATTCCAACACTAACATTGTGTTTTTCACTTTGTTTAATGAAGAGAAAAGAACTGATAGCAACGGAAGAGTGTACTTTGTCAACCACAACACTCGAATTACACAGTGGGAAGACCCCAGAAACCAAGGGTAAGAGCTTCAGTGTATGGATGACTTCTAGAGACTGTCTACCGATTTTTGAATGATTTATGTATTCTTTCCTCAGAAACCTTAACCACTAATCCCCTA
Source organism: Peromyscus attwateri (assembly GCA_902168425.1). Classification (NCBI taxonomy): domain Eukaryota; kingdom Metazoa; phylum Chordata; class Mammalia; order Rodentia; family Cricetidae; genus Peromyscus; species Peromyscus attwateri. The sequence continues at coordinate 40,496 of CABHPP010130589.1, read as the reverse complement.
CATACCTTGGAAGGAGAAAAATGATTACTTTCATGTAATGAAAAGCTTGAGTTTCATGAGAATGAGGCGGGAATGAGTTGGCACAACTCACTGGTTTTCTTTTTCCCACCAATAGAATTACAGAACTAAGAAAAAAACATAAATATGTTTATATGTTATATGGCATAATGCTTATGTACATTATAAGAGTTTGCTGGTTAACATACCAAGAGACCACAAGTTTGCCTTTTTTAATGCTTTGATGACAGTATACAATGATTTATGTTACCTAAATTACATCATTTTGTGTACTAAAGTTAGCTAAGGCCTTGTTAAAAAAAAAAAAAAAACAACAACAAAAAAAAAAACCACTCAGACAAAGTAATTCTCAGGCCAGGTGTAGTGGTGCACACCTTTAATCCCAGCACTCGGGAGGCAGAGGCAGACAGATCTCTGTGAGTTCAAGGCCAGACACTGTCTCCAAAAAAAAAGAAAGAAAGTAATTCTTGTTTTTCTTATTTCTCTTTTCAAACAAAAGCTATATAGTCTTAGAGTTCTGGAAGCTAGAAGTCAGAAATTAGGTGTCAGCAGACTGTGTGCCCTCTGATGGCCAGGGAAAGGGGTGTACTCCAGTACTCCTGTCCACTGCCATCTCCTCCACTGCCTCCTCTTCATCCTTTTCCTCCTCTTGTTTTCTGAGGAATGGTCTCTTTATGCAGCTCTTGCTGTCCTAGAGCTCACTCTGTAGACCAGGCTGGCCTTGAACTCACAGAGAGAGATTTGCCTGCCTCTGCCTCTCAAGTGCTGGGATTAAAGGTGTGTGTCACCATGCCTGGCTTCTCCCAATTTTTAGTTTGTTGGCTTGTGTCGGGAGTATTTTAGTCTTCGCATAGCTTGCTTGCTTTTTTTTTTTTTTTTTTTGGAGGGGGGTTGTTTTTTTTGATAGGGATTCTCTGTATAGCTCTAGCTGTCCTGGAACTCACTATGTAGAGCAGGCTGGCCTTGAACTCACAGAGATTTGCCTGCTTCTGCCTCTCAAGTGCTGGGATTAAAGGTATGCACCACCACTGCCTGGTCACATAGCTTTCTTTTCTATACACATTTTTGTTCCAGTTTCCTCTTTTTATACAAACAATCGTCCTATAGGATCCGACTCCCTACTCTAGTGTGGATTTATCTTATTAATACATCTTTAGTGACACTCTTTCCAAATAAGGTCATATCCTGGGGTGCTGGTCACTAGGATGTAGACATAAGCATTTGGAAGTGAGGCATATTCACCTTTTAACAGAATGTAATATTATAACTATCGGATGGTTCTATTCTTCAAGGAATATGGCAAAATGTGCAGTTTATATATTAACCACAAATATGAGCATGTTTCTTATACCTTTCTCATTTTAAACATCTGTCCACAAATTTTGTCACAGCTACTCCTTAAGTGTGAGACAGACACCAATGGTAGTGTACATCTGAAATCCAAACATCCAGGAGACTTAAGTGGGAAGATCAGCAGTTCCGGGCTAGCCTGGGCTACTTAGTGAGCCCCTGTCTGAGATCAACATAAAACACTGAAATTACTGAATTATATTCAGTCACATTTTTTATAGAGAAAGAATAGAGACAGCAGGAGGAAGACATATGCAGAGAAGAATCTGAGAGGATTTTAAATCCCTGTTGCTAAAGGAATGTCGCATGCTTTGATGTTGGTAATATGTAAGTGTTAACAACCAGGGAAGTCTGTGGACTCCTCTCAAGTGTCCATTTGCCCCTCTGAGTGAAATAAGACTTTGTCTGTAGATCCTCCAGAGACTGAAACTGACGCAGTGTGTCCCAGGCTTCTCTCTTCACTGTAGGATGTCCAGTGGTCAAAGCCTCCAGGCAAAGAAGAGCATTCCTAATAGGCATACCACCCCTACTAACAAATCACTTTCTAGTAGTTGAGGACAAGACCATCCCTCTCTAGGTTTGATTAATTCTTCATGATACAAATCTGATGGCTCACATCTCAATAGTTTTTTGTTTGTTTTTTTGGGGGGGGAGGGGAAAGGAGTTGGATTTGGGTTTTCAAGACAGGGTTTCTCTATGTGTAACCCTGGTTGTCCTACAGCTAGCTATGTAGACCAGGCTGGCCTCGAACTCACAGAGATCCACCTGCCTCTGCCTCCCAAGTGCTGGGATTAAAGGCATGCGCCACCACCGCCCAGCAAACGGCTTATGTTTTTTAAGGTATGCTTTGAGTTTAAAATACTTGTTTCTAAGTATCAGCAAATAACAATTTTTTTATACAACTATTACATTAACTAAAATATATTCACTCTCATAAGAAGAATGATGAAGAGCTTTAAGGATAAAACATTTTGATTCCCCAGTGAAATTGTCTCTGGACTAGACATGAAGCTCAGTGATACAGTGCTTGTCTAACATGCATGAGGTTAATATTTAATGTCTGACATCAGATCCATGTCATCTCGGGGTCAGGGATGAGGAATGTCTTCTCTTCCAGGATAAACTGAACAACTCACCTTTCTGTCACTTGCTGCTGCTGTTGTTTTGTCCCTTTTGGATCTTGATAAAGTTTTAGAGCTTAAATTAGTCATTTCATGAGATATCACAAGTGGCCAAGTTCTACCAGTTCATTCATTTAGAATTCTTTATTTAAAAAGAGGTACTTATACCCCTTAGTGCATTAATCTATTGTTTGAATAGCATGGGATAATTCACCAATATATGCCAGTTTATCTTAATTTACTTTGTTTTCAGGACAACTGGTTCTTGAGCTTATTTAGCAATTATAATCACAATGGAAGTGAAATATCTTTTTTATATTTTTGGTTAGTCTTCCCTGACATTTGTATTGAATTATATGAATAAGACTAAATATTCTTAACATTTTGATAGTTTGTAAAATACGATTTAAGGCAATGTTCTTCTGAATACAGTACTTTGTCCTTCTAAAGTACACTTGAGGAAAACAACAGTCCAAACTAATAGTGTTTCTCTTTAATAGTGAGCTTGAATGTCTCCAGATCTCTGCTTTTCTTCATTTGTGTTATAAACTTGAGTATTTCCAGTGTTCCCTCATACCAAGCCCATTAGATAAGAAACTTGAAGCTATAAAACCAGGGGTGGGGGATAAGGATGTAGCTTAGTTGGTATAGTGTTGTTTGGCATGAAAGAAACCCTGGTTTGGATCCCTAAGACCCTCACAGTGGCACATGCCTATAATTGCAGTGTTTGAGAAGTAGAAGCAGGAAAGTCAGAAGTTCACGGTTAGCCTAGGCTGCATACGTGAGATCCTATCTCAAAAGAAAAGAAAGAGAAAAAAAGAAATGAACTAGTATACAGGGATAAAAGTTGCATTTACTTTACTCAACCAACTGAGAAGTCTGGTTGCATTTATGTCTAACAAGGACCGTAAACTCATAGGTTTACTAGTATCCACTTGAATATTTATGCTAATGCATCAATTATATGGGTGTTGTAAACTTAGTTTAGGTTCTAAAACTCATGTAATAGTTTCAGAGTGGAAAGTTTTGCCAACATACAACCTGAGGGATGGTGACAGTGTGCCAGCAGTACATAGGAAGTACTTGGAGAGACCTGAATAGAATGATCATTTTGTAGTAGTAGAAAGAGTGATTAACAGTTACTATTTGAAGGCTTTCTTTATACTAAAACACTTTCTTACTTCATTTCTCATATAGTCTTATTACACAGTATTATCTTGATTGTTTAATATTTTTATTTATCTTTTGAGAATTTCGTAAGTATATAATGCATTTTGATCTTATCCAATTTCTCCTCTCTCCAATTTTCCCCAGTGCATCTGTACACCAGGCTGGCCTCCAACTCAGAGATCTGCCTGCCTCTGATCCTGCCCCAGCCCCTGACCCTGACCCTGACCCTGACCCTGACCCTGATCCTGCATACTGAGATTAAAGGCATATGCCACTACATCTGGCTGTTGCCTGCATTTTGTGGATGAAAAGCCTGAAGTTTAAAGAAGGCAGCCCAGAGTTTTCAGGGTATAAAGAAGGAAGAAGATAGAGATGTTTTATAAAGAACTTTTAAGTTGCCTTAACAGAGAAAACAAATTTGTCAATGGGGGAATATGTCATATCAGAACTGTGACAGATGTGACTTGTGTGGGAAAATGGTCACTGGCCATGTGCCATGAAATCTCAGGATTCCTGAGAGGGAATCTAAAAGAGAAACTGAGTTGATGAGAGGTCTTTTTTGGGGAGATGGCTCTGTCAACAGTGTCATTATGTAGACCCGAGTGAGACTGGGAGTAGCAGAACCGTGGGGTAGCTGTTCAGAATGTTTAGGTGAAGAAGACCAGAGCAATGGTAGGAATCAGAGACAAAGGATGAACAGAAAGACTTTAAAGGCAGAATGAGTGAGCTTGGGTACCATGACTGTTTGAGGTGAGGTAGTAAAATGGTAAAACATAGGCCAGTAATATGATGATGATTCATTTTTAATGTTGTTGATGATGACTTCAATGTGTTTATAGAATGTCTAGGTAGAGATACCTATTATCTGATAATACAGGATCATGTAGGTTTCCTGAAAGATTTTATTCTATTTACAGGTATTTTTAGTTTCTGTTTTTTTGCAAAGAAGTAAACCTTTGATATCTTTTGTTTACATTTTCCTCTGTATTTTATAGTCAATTAAATGAAAAGCCCTTACCTGAAGGCTGGGAAATGAGATTCACAGTGGATGGAATCCCATATTTTGTGGACCACAATAAAAGAACAACTACTTATATAGATCCACGTACAGGAAAATCTGCCCTGTAAGTTTTCTTAACTTTATTAATTAAAAGCACGACTAATTTTCTTGGATTTTGACGAAGATTTCAGTTAGCAAAGACTAGAGGTGTACTAGAGATGGCTTGCCCAGAGGTCTCTGAATACTGAAGCTTGTTGTTGTTTGGGGGCGAGCTGGGGGGGAACAGGTTCTCACCTTGGAGCTCTGGCTGGCCTAGAGCTCACTCTGTAGACCAGACTGGCCTTGAACCCATAGAGGTCACCTGGCTCTGTTTCTACTGGTATTAAAGAGGTGTACCACCATGCTAAGCTTAGGAGTTCTTTATATACTGGCAGGAGTCACTTGATACATTATGAGAAATGCATCATTGTGTGAGCATTGAAGAATATGCTTTCAGAAGCCTAGATGGATTAAGCCTGCTACATGCCTAGACTATATGTCATGTATACTCAGCCTAGGTATGTATGACCTATTATTCCTAAAATCATGATGAACAAAACACGATGAAACAAAGCACTGGGAAAAAATGATGCAGTCAAGATACACAGTAAGCACAAAGTGTGTGATATTCAGCCAGCATAATATGGCTGTTTTCTAGTAAACTGCTTTTTGTTGTGGTTTTGCTTTTTTTTTTTTTCCTTTTGAGACAGTCTCACTATGTAAATCTTGGCCTTGAATTTATGCAGGTATCTGCTCTGTTGCATGAGTGCTAGTCTTAAAGGTGTATGTCATCACTCTTGGCTGAACTTTTTATGTTAGTAGTAGAAGTACACTCTAAAATAACGATTAAAAATGGGACACTAAGCCGGGTGTAGTGGTGCACACCTTTAATCCCAGCACTTGGGAGGCAAGTGGATGGATCTCTGAGTTCGAGGCCAGCCTGGTCTACATAGTGAGTTCCAGGACAGCCAAGGCTGTTTTACAGAGAAACCCTGTCTCGAAACCAAAACACTGGGTGTGGGGGAGACGACACAGGATGACTCAGTGGATAAAGGCACCTACTGCCAAGCCTGAGGACCTGAGTTTGATACCCAGGACCCACATGGTAGAAGGAGAGAACTGACTCCCATGAGTTGTCCTTTGACACTCGAGCACCATGGTATGAGCATGACTATACATATAGACACACACACACACACACACACACACACACACACACACACTAAATAAGTTAACTAATTAATTAAAATAAGTGTTAAAAAGAAGTAGAGCTGGGACTGTAGTTCAGTTGGTACATAAATAAGTAGATGGAATGGCTTTTTCTTTTTCCTTTATTAGAAGAAAGTGGACTGATTAAGTACACCTCCAGTGACTAGTTACAAATCGATTAGAGATGTAGCTCAGTTGGAATAATGCTTGCCTGCATGCATGAAGCCCTGAGTTCAGTCTTCAGTAGCACGTACAACCAGGCATGGTGGCACATGCCTATATACCAGCATTTGGGAGATAGGAGGATCAGAATCTTGAGGCCAGCCTGGGCTATATGAGACTTTGTCTCAAAACAAAACAAAAGTACAAAAAGATCCCACTCAGTAACAAGAGTGCTGCCCTGCAGCCAATGAGATGGTTTTCTTCATTTCTTTTTCAGATTCATTGTTAATATGTAGAAATATAACTGATGATGTGTTAGCACATTCTGATATTTAATGAATTTTTTTATGTAATCTTCATTTTCTGCATGTAAGATTTTATTATCTGAAAACAAATCATTACACTTATTCCCAGTCTGCCTGTTGTTTTTCTTGCCTAGTCATTCTAGCTTTAATTTCCAATACTAGACATCCTTTCATTGCGTCTGACCTGATCTTAGAGACGTTTTCATTTTCTTTAACTATTGGTTATGATATTCTTGTTGAATTTTCCTCCCTTCTTTTAACTAAAAAAAAAAAAAAGTCACTTTGTGTGGTGTTGCGTACCTTTGATGCCAGCACTTGGGAGGCAGAGGCAGGCAGATTTCTGTGAGTTCAAGGCCAGCCAAGATCCTGCCTCAAAAAAAAATTGTGTGTGTGTGTCCACAAAGGACGAAAGGGGGTGTCAGAGTCCTTGAAGCTGGAGTTACAGACATTTGTAAACCACCCAACCTGTGTGTTAGGCTACAGCGAGCTCTGGCCCTCTGATAGCACAGTAAGCGTTCCTAAGCCCTGACCCATCTTTCTGGCCCTATTTGTTGTTGTTATGTTGATACATGACTGTTACATGATTTCACATGTTGAACTATCCTTATATTCGAACAATAAATCCCATTTGGTATGTGATATAAAGGATTAAAACAGCAATCCTTTAATATTCTGCCAAAACCATTTTGCTAGTATTTGAGAATTTTATACTTCTGCATATTAAAAGCTTGTGTGTTTACAGCAGAAACTAAGAAATCAGTCCAATTAGGCACCAATGAAAAATTATAGAGATAATCTAGATGTGAAAATAAATTATAAGTGGATAATAGAGTTACAATTAAGTTTGAGTGCATATAACAAAGTCCTACAATAATAATACCTTATATTCGAATAGTAGTATATTTCTCTACATTATTTAAAAATAACCTGGACCAGATAATGATGTATGTCTGTAATCATAACCACCTGTAATTCAAGTTCCAGGAGATTCAGTGCCCTCCTTTGGCCTTCTCTGGCACACACTCCCTCCCCTAGATAAAATTAAAAAAAAAAAAATGAAACTCACTATAAAAATAGACTAGAGGAGAAAAACCATATGATCAGTGGCTAGAGCAATGCCTCAGTACTTAAGAGCACTTGCTGCTCTTGGAGAGGATTCCAGTTCAGTTGACGGCAATCCACATGGCATCTAACAACAATCTGTAAGTTCAGTTCCAGGGTATTCAGTGCCCTCTCTGGCCTCATTAGGCATCAGGCACTCACATGGTCACAGACACACATACAGGCCAACACTCACATACATACAAATAAATGAATCTTTTAAAATAGATCATGATCATTCAGTAAAAACTTTTGATGAAATACAAAGCAATTTTATGACCCATTTCACCTGCCTTGGAAATGTTCTTATCTATAAAAATACAGACAAAAACCGCAGCCAGCATCATGCTTAATGATGAAATAATTACTCCATAAGAGCAAGGATGTTTATCAGCATTGCTGCCACTCAGCATCATATGGCAATCAAGTGTAGAAGAGGCAGGCTGCAGAGGAGGAAGTAAGGCTGCCTCTTCTTCGTAAGAATCAGATGGAGTGAAAATTGTAAGGAAGATAGAGAAAACACTAGAGCTAGTGAATTTCCCAGGGCTGCAGGATACAAAATCAGATGTAATTCTACATTGAAACAGCCAAACAGAGTTCTCCAGTGACCTGGAGTTCTTGTGTTGTACAGTCCTAGAGCCTGGTTTGCTTCCTCATTGTGCCTGTTATTTGGAAAAAGGCCACAGTGGAATGGGGAACAGCAAAACCCTTAACCGATACCTTTGCTCTTTTCAAAATTGGTTTCTTGAAAGCCCCTACAGCACTTGTAGCTAGAACTCATTAGACAGATCTAAAATCCCATGAACACACTAGGAAATGTCTGTCCTAGGTAGCATCTGCATAGTTGACCTTGCGTCTCAGTTAAGGACAGAGGATAGAGTAGTAGTTGTGATGGATGACATTTTCATGTAGGAGCTCTTTTATCCAGCCCTGTGAGATTCACCTGCACATATCAAAAGTTCCCCTAGCAGTGCCTTCAACAAGATTTCGCTTAAAAATAGTCCTTAGGAAACATTCAAAAAAGAAAAGAAAAAAGTTGTATTAGGAATATGCTCTGCTGGGTACTTTTACATTTGTCTGCTGAGTACTGGGTGGCAACAGGGTTGGAGGGTGGGGGGAGGTGTTTGCTTTCCTGTAGCATTTCTTTTACAAGCAGTTGCATATGTTGTGTTAATCTTTGTTCTTCAGAGACAACGGACCCCAGATAGCCTATGTTCGGGACTTCAAGGCAAAGGTTCAGTATTTCCGGTTCTGGTGTCAGGTCAGTGTTGGCTCTGTGTTTCTCTCTGTCTTTCCTTTGTTATATTGCTTATGTTCACAGCAGTTCTGCAGATATGTATTAACAAGAAAAGTATGAAGCATTGGAGTCATCCGTTTTTAGGACAATGAAATATACTTATTAATTAGATAATTGTGTCTTCTGTTGTCTCAAAGATTAAGCTAGAAATCATTTGAATAAGAAAATATTATAACTTTTTTCTTTGGTACCTATTGTTTTCAGGTTGCGTAAATCTTTAAACAAAATATTTTCTGATAAACAGATTGCATTTGGCCACTTTCCTATCTAGTAGGGGTGTGTGTGGGTGTGTGTGTGTGTGTGTGTGTGTGTGTGTGTGTGTGTGTGTGTGTATGTGTGTGTTTGAGACAGGACAATCTAAATAGCCCACACTGGCTTTGAACTCAAAATTCTCCTGCCTCAGCCTCCTGAATGCTGCAATTATAGATGTTTGTTGCATGCATAACTCCATGTCTAATGTTTGATAGAAATGTCTTTAATAAGTACACATACGATCATATACATATAAACATATTCAATGTTTTTTTTTTTCTGGTGTCTAAATAAATGATTTTCTGGTGCTAAATAAAATGAATGTATTAATCAAAGTATTATGTTAAATACTTAAATTCAGATTTTTATAATTAACTGGGAAACATAATTCTGAATTAAAATTTGAAAATTAAAAGACTTATTGAGTCCTTAAATAAGCACTTTACATACGAGATCTGATTTTCTTCTTACTCATATTGAAAAGGATCACCATGATGTTGACAGATGTGTTGGCTATCATGGTATAAATTCATATTCAAAGTCTGTTTTCATTTGCAAAGATAAAAGTAAGTAACACTTTCCTTCTTGGTTTTTGCTAGGCCATTTTAATGGTGAGAGTTAACTGAAATTGTTCTTACGTTTCAGCAACTGGCCATGCCACAGCATATAAAGATCACAGTGACAAGAAAAACATTGTTTGAGGATTCCTTTCAACAGGTATTGTCTCGCTCACACTACTGCCTTCTGGTACTGATAGTTAGCGCTTAACAGTTTAGAACTTCTACGTTTAGAGTTTGTGTGCGTGCGTGCGTGCATGCGTGCGTGTGTGTCTGTGTGTGTCTGTGTGTGTGCCTATTCGTGTAAGTGTGGAGGCCAGAGGTGTACTTCAAGTGTCTTGCTCCATCACTCTCTACCTTGTATTTTGAGACAGGGTTCCTCACTGAACCTGGTGCTGACAATTTGGGCTAGACCAGCTAGCCAGCAGATTCTTGGGATCTATCTGTCTTTGGCCCTCCGCTGCTGGGTTACATGCACTGCCACACCAGGCTCCTACATGGGTTGCTGGAGATTTAACCATAGGTCCTCAAGCTTGCACAGGGAGCACTTTCTCCCCAGCCGTCTCCCCAGCCCCTGTGGTTGAATTGTTCAGTTTCGTTTTGTTGCCAGCTATCTTAGTACATTGCAGTTAGGGACTAAGTGCAAGTGCTCCTGTGCAGTGTTTTCTGCTTTTCAGTGTAGACTAGTGAATTTCAAGTTCTGTGTCTCAACTGCTAAGTGTGTGATCTGAAATAGATCCACAGCTAGAAACATAATCTGTCACTAGACAGAGGTCTGGAAATAGCCATGAACATGTAATGAGTAGGGAAAAGAGGAAAGATTGTGTTTTTATACTTTTGCATTACCGTTATGATAAACATGTGTTTCTCTTAGAGGTAATATATTAAGTAGAAAAGAAATTAGCTATTGGTAGCAGCTATCTAAAAGATGCTCTATGAATTTTCAGTAGTCAATAAAGTTTTCATTTCCCATCAGTGAGTTAGTTCACTATTTACTTTGTACTGTAGACATCACTATCAAGCCAACTGCAGTTAAGTATTAGATTGTATTAGAATATTAAAACACCCTATGGATGGAATTTTCCCTAAAACGTCTTGCTGGTCTTTGTCTTATTACTAGATGTGGAAATGATTTTCAAGTACCTGCAATATATTGTAATAGGTAATTTCATAAGCACTAAACTAAATGCAGAGGGAAGAGAGGTTGGAGCCATAGGCCTTATCTGCTGCTCATTACAGGAAGAGTTTTGTTGCTTTTCTAATAGAACCTCAGTTATTAACATTAAAGAGAAAAGCCAGTTGGCATCCTGCTACATAGGAACAGCAAGTGGGCCTTGGCGACCGAGGCACTTAGAGAATTCTGTTTATACCATGGCCACCCTCAGCCCAGCCCTCACTCCTTCCCAGTGTCCAACTCAGGAAGGCTCTTCTGTCCCTGAGGAGGCAGTGTCGTGGGAACCTTTTCTTCTAGCAGCTGCAGTGACGAGGTGCAAACTGTGACTACTCAAGCCCTTTATCTTTGTGCTCCTACAACTTAAAGGCTTTTGCAGTGACATGATGATGTGCCAAAACGTTTAAAACTCTCCTCTTAGATTTGACATCCACCAGATAAATGGGCAGTTATAATGGAAGAGAAAATGTGGTTGCTTAAAGGTCATAAATCGGATATCAAAATAAGATGTAATTTTAAAGTTAGCAGCAGGTTTTCTTCATACGTATTGGATAAAATTGCTTTAAATGGTGTTTTTTTTTATTAGCATAGTACAACTGTTTATGGTGGAAAGTGTAGAAGAAAAAAGTCCCTTCCCATTAGTACTTGTTAAAGGAGATTGCTCAAACTAGTTGTAACCTTGTGACATCTCTCATCTGTGTAGCTGAGTGTCTAGCTTATGGCACTTGTAGGGTATTTATCATAAACATGCACATCGGTCTCAACCACTGAACTGTTTGTTACACCTGGGTGTTACTGTTTGTCTGTTTCTCTTTCGTAGGGAACTGAGAGAACGTATCGATGAACTTTGGATATTTAAGTGTTAACAGTTTATTCTTATCATGTGATAAAGTACAGGCATTCTATCAAACTATCTATCCCTCTCCTAAGTGGAAATAATTAAATAGTTTTACCAAGGGAGAAACAGATTGGCCTACCTACTGTGGCTCTGCAGTGCTGCTGCCTTCCTCTCTGAAGATGACACTGTGAACCACCCATTGTGGGAGGCAAAGTAGTAGTTTTCTGTATAATTATAGACTCCCACTGTGTGTATTTCCAAAGATAATTGAGGCTGCAGCCACTATTAGTCAGTTAGTTAGTATGTGTATCTCTTGACTATGAAACGTTTAAACCAAACCTAACCAGCCCTACCGCTCTTCCCTCCCTGACTGGAGGAAGGGGGGAAAATACCTAATCCCTGACCATGCCTAGTGTTACTCTGCACACTACACAATTGTTAGATCAACTCCTTAAGTTTCCTAACTTTCATGTAGAAGTATATAAATATATAAAAAATAGATACATATAGTAAATATATGAAACTTTACCATAATGTATTTCTATGTGTGTACTGTTAAGTAGACTGTTACCTATAATGGAGTGAGTGGGAAGTGATAGTGTGTTTCCACAATTGCAGTCACAGTTCTCTTACTTTATTGTTTTGTAGATAATGAGCTTCAGCCCGCAAGATCTGAGAAGACGTTTGTGGGTGATTTTCCCAGGAGAAGAAGGTTTAGATTATGGAGGTGTAGCAAGGTAGTGATATATGAATACTCAGAACTTAGTCCTTTCCTCCAAAGGTATCATTACACTTTGTTCACAAGTGTTAATTTTCTCAATCTCATGTTTCAGGAAAATGAAATATAGAAAATTATTGTAGCTTTATTATGCTGCAACTACAGAATTTCAACAAACATTAGCTCAGTGCCTATTTTCTAAGAACTGCTAGGTGATTGCACCCACGTCATTCACATGGTCCTCAGACTAACCCTGTGGGATAGGATTTTACAGACGACGAAGTTTAGAGATTCACCTAGGGCATGTAAGCTGTAGCCAGATGTAAGGTTTTCATTTTCTGACCAGTAGCCAGTGTCAGTCAGCCAGCTTCTGTCTGTTCATGGATGACCTCGAGCCCTGTAATGTCAAGTCATTTCTTCTCGCTAGAGTACCCAGAAAGTTGATAGTGCCTCAGTTCCTACCTAGGATTAACTTAGTGTTGAGAATAAAGAGGGCTATGAGAAAAGAGCCGAATATCTTTATTCTGCCTGATGAAATGGACACTTTGGAGTGGCCATTCAGACTCTCGAAGACATCCTTGTGCAGGAGATAGCTCTGCTAATTCCATGACAATATTACACCAGTTTAATTTTTTTTTTTTTTTTTGGTTTTCGAGACAGGGTTTCTCTGTGTAGCTTTGCGCCTTTCCTGGAACTCACTTGGTAGTCCAGGCTGGCCTCGAACTCACAGAGATCCGCCTGGCTCTGCCTCCCGAGTGCTGGGATTAAAGGCGTGCGCCGCCACCCCTGCCCGGCAGTTTAAAATTTTAAACTAGGGCCACAAGATGGCTCAGTGGATAAAAGTGCTTTCCACACAACTTGAATGTGGTTCCCAAAACTTACAGGAGGAGAGAAACCACCTCCCCAGTACTGTCATGTAACCTCCACATGCACACTGTGGCCCTTGTGTGCAGTGATCTGCACATACATACATACATGCATACATACATACATACATACATACATACACACACTTGCATAGATCACATGCAGCATACATACAACAATAATAAATAACAAGAAACAGAAAACAAATATTTAAAACTACATAGATAATAAAATTTTAAGCTGCATGTGGTGGCACATGACTAATCCCAGTACTTGAGAGGTAGAAATAGGGAGGATCAGGAGGAGTTCAAGTCTAGCCTGGGCTACAGAGGGCATTTGAAGCCAGCCTGGGCTACATGAGACTCTTTCTCAAATAAAATAAAATAAAATAAAATAAAATACAGAGGGCATTTGAAGCCAGCCTGGGCTACATGAGACTCTAAAATAAAATAAAATAAAATAAAATAAAATAAAATAAAATAAAATAAAAATAAATTACAAAGCAGTAGCAATGTGGAAGGGCAAGAATTTTAAGGAAAGACAGCTTGAATATTTTTATTATTTTGAGCAAATAACTGTTTCTAGGATTACTATGAAGGGCAGAAATACTTTGGGTTTTTTGTTTTGTTTTTTAAATTCTTTATATTTTTTTATGTGCATGAGTTTTTGCCTGCATGTATGTGTGCGCCTGCTGCCTTTGGAGGTCAGAAGAGGGTGTTGGTTTCTTAGAACTGGAATTATATTGTGAGCCACAGTGTAAATACTGGGAACTGAACCCAGGTCCTCTGAAAAAGTAACCAGTTCTCTTAACCACTGAGCCATCTCTCCAGCCTCTGAAATACTGTTTGTTTTTTGAGATAAGGTTTCTATATAGCCCTGGCTGTCTTGAGCTCAGAAATCCTCTTGTCTCTGCCTTCTGAGTGCTGGAAATAAAGGCGTATGTCACCATACCTGGCTGAAATACTGTCTTTTTTAATGACTTAAAGATTTTTTTCATGAATCTTTGTGGGCTAACTGGTGAGTACATCTTACTAGTTACTCTCTCTCTCTCTTTTTTTTTTAGATCTTATTTGTAATTATGTATGTATGCATGTGTGGGTGGTGGTTATATGCATGAATGCATTGCTTGAAGAGTCCAGAAGGTAGCATCAGATCCCTTGGACAAGAGTTACAGCCTGTTGTGAGCTGCCTGATATGGGTGTTGGGAACTGAACTCTGGGTCCTCTGAAAGAACAGTTTGTATTCTTAACCAATGAGCCATCTCTCTAGCCTACATAATTTTTTTTATAGCTTAATAAACTATAAAATTCGAGTAAACTATTTGAAAATACATGAAGTAATCCTAAATATGCAGAGACATTTAGATCACTCAAGAGACAGCCAGATCACTCAGTCATAATCAGAAGAATGCCCAGCGGTATTAAAATATTTGCAGCAGTCTCACCCGAGGTTGTGCACTAACAGGACAAGAGGTCTAGGATACATGCTGACGGCACAGTGTATCAGACCAGATAGACCCTCCATGTTACTCAGTGACCATACTCTTCTTATGTTGCTGTTTTCAGGTCACTTAGATTAGAGTTTCAGGGAGGTTGGTGGGATGATTGTTGCACAAACCTGCTAATCAGAGTTCAGCCCCCAGAACCCCCAGTCCCCAGGAGAACCACCTGTGACTTGTGAATTTTCATGCCTGTCCCCCCCCCCCCCAACCTCCCTCTCCCCCTCTCCCCGTCTCTCTCCCGGCAAGAACAAACTTCTCCGGGCATTTTTCTGGTGAACAGTGCCTGGAATAAGTGCTTTCCCTGTGACAATGAGGTGTCTGGCGTGGTGGCTCTCAAGTACGCTGTGAGACTTAATTTAAGATGGAATGGTAGTTGTGAGTCAGCTGCTCTAATTACCTGGGCCAATAGTACATTTTAAACTTGCCTGTGCATAAAATTTTATCAACTAACACATTTTAATATCTTTGAAGTTAAGGTGCACATTATGACTATGATTAGAAAAATTTTAATGGGCAATCAAATAAGGGTCTTTAAAGTTAATGATATCTTAGATTATTTGAAATTTAAGAGCATATAAATATCCTGTGTAACATAGTGTGAGTTTGAACAGAACCAAGAATAATCAACAAGAAATTAGAAAGCATTGCCGTTGAGGCAGGCAGGTTCCTCACAACTCTGTAACGCTGCTCTGTGATTTGTTGACATGGTTTCCTCCAAGATTTTTCATCCTGAGTTTTCTTTTGATTTCAGAGAATGGTTCTTTCTTTTGTCACATGAGGTGTTGAACCCAATGTATTGCCTGTTTGAATATGCAGGGAAGGATAACTACTGTCTGCAGATAAACCCCGCCTCTTACATCAATCCAGACCACCTGAGGTACTTCCGCTTTATCGGGAGATTTATTGCTATGGTAAGGACAGGGGCAAAACTGTGTATTTACTCATTCAGCAATACTACATTTTTGTGGTTTTTGTTTGTTTGTTTTGGTTTTTGTTTTTTTCTAGACAGGGTTTCTCTGTGTAGTTTTTGGGTCCTGTCCTGGATCTCGCTCTGTAGACCAGGCTGGCCTCGAACTCACAGAGATCTGCCTGGCTCTGACTCTCGAGTGCTGGGATTAAAAGCATTCACCACTACTGCCCATTGTGACAGAATTTTAAATTTTTATTTATTTATCTGTCTGGGTGTTTCATGTATGTCTGAGCACCATGTGCATGCCTGGTGCCCGTGGAGGCCAGAAGAGGGCATGAAATCTTTTGGTACTTGAGTTACAGACAGTAGTGAGCCACCATGTGGGTGCTGGGAATCAAACCTGGTCCTCTGAAGAGCAACAAGTGCTCTTAACTGCTGATCTGTCTCTCTAGCTGGAAAGGTTTACTAGAAGTGAGTTCTTCAGTGTGTGTGTGTGTGTGTGTGTGTGTGTGTGTGAGTGTGTGCGCGCGCACGTAAAATACCTTACTATATAGCCTTGGCTGGCTTGAATATCACTGTGTAGACCAGGTTGATCTCCAATTCATGGAGATCTGCCTACCTTGGCCTTGGAGTACAATTAAAGGCACGTGCCATCACAACCAGCCTCAACAATTTTTTGAATGGAGAATTTATCTAATGTTCTGATGTATAATGACTTTTATACAGTTATCATAAATGTTATTGCTTCTTTCCTGTATAGGCTCTATTCCATGGGAAATTCATAGATACTGGGTTTTCTTTACCATTCTATAAACGTATCTTGAACAAACCAGTTGGACTTAAGGATTTAGAATCTATTGATCCAGAATTTTACAATTCTCTCATCTGGGTTAAGTAAGTTTCTTTTCACATTTATTAAATATAGTCTGTGTGCTTTCATTATGGTGCTAGTAGACTCATCCACATTATAATCATGTCATTGTTCTACTGAATTTAAGTGATACAGACAACTAACCTTTGTCATGGTTAATATGATAAATCTTACAGAAGTGCACCCAAGGTCTTAAGTTATGTGATTATAATATTCCACTTCTTTGAATTTGATGTCATAATTTAGGCTTATTACTTAAATTTAGAAGTTGAATTTAATTAAAACTTTTGAATTATGATTGAGTTGTATATATAATAAATAGTGCCAATTTCATTTATGCAGAGAAAACAATATTGAAGAATGTGGTTTGGAAATGTACTTCTCTGTTGATAAAGAAATTCTAGGTGAAATTAAGAGTCATGATTTGAAACCCAATGGTGGCAATATTCTTGTGACAGAAGAAAATAAGGAGGAATACATCAGGTAAGAGGCAGTGTCCCTAAAAGGGGACGGGGGAGTACTAGGGGGGATAGCTCAACAGTGAACAGTACTTGCTGATCTTCCAGAGGACCCAGAGTTGTGGGTTGTTTTTTTTTTGTTTTTTTTTTCCCAGCATCCACATCAGGCTGCTCACAACCATCTGGAACTCCAATTCCAGGGGCTCACCATTTTTTTTGTCCTCTGGACACTCACACACGTGGCATACACAACATACCCACAAATAAAAATAAATATTCATCTTTTTTAGAAAATGAGAAAATGTTCCTTTCACAGTTTAGCCTTTTTATTAATAGTTGTCTAATAATAGTTAAAAGGTGGTATTTTTAAAATATTGTTTGCGCCGGGCGTTGGTGGCGCACGCCTTTAATCCCAGCACTCGGGAGGCAGAGGCAGGCAGATCTCTGTGAGTTCGAGGCCAGCCTGGGCTACCAAGCGAGCTCCAGGAAAGGCGCAAAGCTACACAGAGAAACCCTGTCTCGAAAAACCAAAAAAAAAAAAAAAATATTGTTTGCTTTTATGGTAATCACTTTTATGTAAATAGTTGTTTCTCATTTCTAGTGTCAGATAAAAATAGAATTTTAAAAGTAGAAAGTCATGGTGAATCATTTATTTATTTGAGATAGGGTCTATGTAGTAATGACTAGCCTGGACCTTACTATGCAGTTCAGGCTGGTCTCAAACTCACAGAGATTCACCTGCCTCTGCTTTCCCAGTGCTAGGATTAAAGGCTGGCACCACCACTCCTGGCATGGATATCCTCTTTTACATAGCAGTTTTTGGTTTGTTTTCTTGTTTTTCTAGACAGAGTTTCTCTGTGTAGCCCTGGCTGTTCTGGAACTCACTATATAGACCAGGCTGGCCTTGAATTCAGAGATCTGCCTGCCTCTGCCTCCTGAGTGCTGGGATTAAGGCATATACCACTATCATAGGCTCGATTTTTGTTTTCTAAGAAATTTAAATTGTTCCAGGCATTGTGGCATACACCTGCAGTCCCAACACTTGTTAGGCAGAGAGAAAAAGGTCAAAGTCATCTTTGGATATAGAGCAAATTCTAGGCAAGCCTGAACTATGTGAGAGTCTGCCTAAAACAAGCAAAGCTCAGAGGATCCTTTATGTGTGTGTGTGTGGTGTGTGTGTGTGTGTGTGTGTGTGTGTGTGTGTATGGGGGTTGGGGGGAGCTCATAAGTGATAGATCAAATAGATTATAAAACAAAAGTGAGCCCTTAACATACCATTCAACCATCTTGACCCAATTGCTTTTTTTCTCTTGTTTTTCTAACTTGATACTATTTTGGTCAGAGAACATTCTTTAAAATGACATTTTGTTTTAAAACTTGTGTTATGCCAGGCGGTGGTGGTGCACGCCTTTAATCCCAGCACTCGGGAGGCAGAGCCAGGCAGATCTCTTTGAGTTCGAGGCCAGCCTGGTCTCCCAAGCGAGTTCCAGGAAAGGCGCAAAGCTACACAGAGAAACCCTGTCTTGAAAAACCAAAAAAAAAAACAAAAAAAAAAAAAAAAAACTTGTGTTATAAGCTAGTATGTGGTCTGTTTTGTGCACATAGGTGTTCCTATTATTGGGTTAGTTATTGTCAAGAACTCAGATATCTATAAAGTATACATATTTGTTTGCTTGTTAAAAATTGTTTTAAAGAAAATATTCTGAAACAAAATAAAATTTTTATATGATTTTAACTGTTGAGAGATGTAGATATGAATTAAAATCTATGGAGACTGGAGAGATATCTCAGAGGCTAAGAGCACTGGCTGCTCTTCCAGAGGTCTTGAGTTCAATTCCCAGCAACCACATGGTGGCTCACAACCATCTATAATGAGATCTGGTGCCCTCTTCTGGCATGCAGGCATACCTGCAGACAGAACACTGTATACATAATAAATAAATAAATCTTTTTTTAAAAATTGAAATCTACAATTTTTTGATAAAGAAGAGTTTAAAGAAAGTAATTCCCTCAAAAAAATTATTTTCAAACATGACATGGTGGTGCATAACTATTATCATAGCCATTGGGAAGCTGAGGCAAGAGGACGGCCTTGAGCTTGAGGCCAGCCTGGGCTATATAATGAGTTATAGGACAGCCTGGGCTACATTGTGAGACCCTCTTTCAAAAAAAAGGTGTTCATGCTGTTATAATTTTTATGTATATTTCAGAGTTTTAGAGTAAAGTTTACATTTTTAATTTTATATGCAGAACTTAAAGCAAAATCTTAACTTTCTGATACAATTTCCATTTTTATTTGCCAGGATGGTAGCTGAATGGAGATTATCTCGAGGTGTTGAAGAACAGACACAAGCTTTCTTTGAGGGCTTTAATGAAATTCTTCCCCAGCAATATTTACAATATTTTGATGCAAAGGAATTAGAGGTAATGAGTTTTTCTTTACTCCAACACACTAGTAAATGCCTTCAGGTATCTGTTCTTAAATGAATGTTTTCATCTTTCTAGTGGTATTTGTATTTTTATGCTAGCAGGTGTTTGAAAAACCCTTAATTTATACTGAAACAAAAAAAGATCATTACCTTAAAAAAAAAGTGTTGCGGCTGGAGAGGAAGCTAAGCGTACTGTGCACTGCCTGATCTGCCACAGGACCCGAGTTCAGTTCCTAGATCTGAGGATACCAGGCTCTCTAGCTGTGCACAGACACACGTGCAGACAAACATCTATACACATAAAATAAATCAATAATATTTTTTAAAACTCCTTTTAAAAAGTCTTGTTATGCCAGGCGGTGGTGGCGCACGCCTGTAATTCCAGCACTCGGGAGGCAGAGCCAGACAAATCTCTGTGAGTTCGAGGCCAGCCTGGTGTACAGAGCGAGATTCAGGACAGGCATCAAAACTACACAGAGAAACCCTGTCTCGAAAAACCAAGAAAAAAAAAGCCTTGTTATTAAGATTTTTCTGCAGTTCAGTAACTATTTCTCTCAATATGTGACCGCACATAGGAGCTGCTCTCCCTGAGTCATGTGGCTAGGACTCTGAGTCACATGGATAGGACTCAGGAGATAGAATTTCTTGAGGCTTGCTCAGTATATCTTTAATCGCTATATTTTATGTTAGTCTTATTTATGTGAAACATTTTTGGTTACCTAAAGTAACAACTTGTTTTGTTTTTGTTTTACTCCTCCAGGTCCTTTTGTGTGGAATGCAGGAGATTGACTTGAACGACTGGCAGAGGCATGCCATCTACCGCCACTACACTAGGACCAGCAAACAGATCGTGTGGTTTTGGCAGGTTTGTTTCTACAGTTATTTCTGTAGATAGACACAGCACACATTTTATTTTTAGAATTTACCACAATAACAACAAAATGTGCAGGCCCCTTGTTCTATGCTGTGCATTACAATAATATGTTATATGAAATGAGTATAATTTTAACAGAATCCTCTAAAGACTGTTACTGAGGAACACATACCTTGTACCTTTGCCAGAGTGTAAGCTAATTCCTGAAGATAAGATTCATTTGGGGGCTAGAGAGAGAGTTCATTGGTAAAGAGCACTTGTTCTTACAGTGGTTCCTGGTACTCACACAGTGGTTCACAACATCTGTAGCCATGTGTTTGCTGCACAGACATACATGCAGTTAAACCACTCCTGTACATGAAATAAGTAAGTCTTAAAAAATAAAAAAAAAAAAAATTTTAAAAAAAGATTCATTTTTATTTGACTTCAGTACTTTTGGAATCTTATGGAACTATAAAATATGACTTTGACCATTGCTACTTTATTAAGAATTATATAATGTTTAGATGGCATATTTAGTAGATCTGGTTTAGGATTATAGTGCCATCTCTCAAAAACTGCCTGCTATCTGGGCTGTTCAGTGGGTAAGGTGCTTACCACGGAAGCACAAGAACTGAGTCTGGATATACCGCACCCACGTGGAAGAAAGCTGGGCCCAGAGACATGCTCCTAACCTCAGTGCTGGGGAGCACATCTAGGAGGACCCTGGGGGCTGATGGCCAGTCTAGCTCTAACTGAGCTCCAGGTTCAGTGAGAGACCATGGCTCAAAAAAAAGCTGGAAAATAATAGAGGAAAATTTCTAACATTGACCTCTGACCTATACACATACTCAAACCTGCATGCATACCTGCACACACAGGTGTGCAACATGTACATACCATCACCACCAACAAACTAAAAGAATAAGATTGAGGGCCAGTGGAACTCACTCTCTAACCCTGGAAATCTGCCTACCTCTGCCTCCCAAGGCGTGCACCATGCATATTGCATATAAATACATATTGTATGTATATAAAAAAAAAAAAGATTGAGGGCCAGAGAGATGGCTTAGCCTATATGGGTGCCTGCTGCCAACCTGCTGAGCTGAGTTTGAACCCTGGGTTACAGGAGAGAATCAGTTTCTTCTGAAAGTTGTCCTCTGCCCTCCACATGCACTGGGGCTCTCCTGTGCACACACTCAATAAGTAAAATGCAATTAAAATCTTATAAGAAAATAAAATGGGGCAGGAGTGAGGGCCAGGCAATGTAGAGTACTTGCTCTTGCAACCCAGGTTTGACCTTCAGCATCCACATTGGTGCTCACAACCATCTGTGCTTCCAGTGTCAGGGGATCTGTTGTTCGCTTTGGTTCTTCTTGGTTACTTGCACACGTGGTACACATCCGTAAAGGCAGGCACAGACACACATAAAATATGTTACTTTTTTTTCTTTTTTTATAAAAAGGGGACTGGCAAGATGGCTCAGTGGATGATGACCTAAATTTGACCCCCAGGGCCCACCTGGTAGAACGAGAGAACAGACTGGTGGAATTTGCCCACAGACTTTCACATGTACTCAGTCTCACCCCTCCACACACAATCGCACAAAAACAAGTAATTAAAAACTAATAGAGCCTGGAGAGATGGCTCAGTGGTTAAGAACACTTGCTGCTGTTCTAGAGGACCCAAGTTTGGTCCATAGTACCCATGTCAGTGACTCAAAAGTTCCAGGATATCCAATGCCTCCAGCCTCCACAAGCACCTCTACTCACATGTGCATACCTCCATGTAGACGTACTCACCTATGCATAATTAAAAATAAAAATAATCGTAAAGATAAATAAAAGTAAATCACTGATGCTAAAAAAATCTTTAATTCTTAAGGAAATACAAATTAAAACCCCAGCTAGATAGGACTTTGTACACATTAGGAAACAGGAGAGGCGTAAACTTTGATGAGTATAGCTAGAGTTTTTCTGCCTGGCCCACAGTCAGGACAAATCTCTCTCACCTGCCAGTCCCACAGCCGCTCAGACCCAACCAAGTAAACACAGAGACTTATATTGCTTACAAACTGTATGGCCGTGGCAGGCTTCTTGTTAACTGTTCTTATATCTTAAATTAATCCATTTCTATAAATCTATACCTTGCCACGTGGCTCGTGGCTTACCGGCGTCTTCACATGCTGCTTGTCATGGCGGCGGCTGGCAGTGTCTCTCTCACTCAGCTTCCTGTTCTCTCAATTCTCCTCTGTTAGTCCCGCCTATACTTCCTGCCTGGCCACTGGCCAATCAGTGTTTTATTTATTGACTAATCAGAGCATTTGACATACCATCCCACAGCAGATGAGCATGTGGAAAATTTGGAACCTCATTCATTTCTGGTAAGAGTGTAATGTACGGCAATGGGAAATAGTGTGGCAGTTCACCAAAAAGTTAAACATAACATAGCCAGGCATGGTAGCCATATCCCTGTAATATTACTTGGGAGGCAGGAGGCCAGCCTCAGCAACACAAGACCTTGTCTTAAAAACAAAACAAGAGCTGGGCAGTGGTGGTGCGCACCTTTAATCCCAGCGTTCAGGAAGCAGAGGCAGGTGAATCTCTGTGAGTTCGAGGCCAGCCTGGTCTACAGAGTGAGTTCCAGGACAGCCAGGGCTACACAGAAATCTTGTCTTGAAACCCCGCCTCCCCCTCCAAATTAAAACAAAACAAAACAAAACAACCAAAACAAGAACAGTTTAAATATACAGTTAATATATATGATTTATCAGTTTCACTTGAAAAGAATTAAATCCAGAGACCCAAGCAGATATTGCTGTATGCCAGTATTCATAGCAGTGCTGTTCCAGCTCACCCAAAGGCAAAATTAAGCTATCTGCATGTTAATGGGTGAACAAACAAAAAGTGGTTTGTACATACAATGGAAATCAGTCAGCCCTAAAAATGAATGAAACTTTTAATATATAATACAGTGTAAGGCTTTACAGCAGTATGAATTTTGAGCTGGGCATGGTATCTCATCCCTGTAATTGCAGGTCTTAGACCAGTGGTTCTCAATCTTCCTAATGCTGCGACTCTTTAAATACAGTTCCTCATCTTGTGGTAACCTCATAAAATTTTGATTGCTACTTCATAACTGTAATTTTGCTACTGTTACAAATCGTAATGTAAATATTTTTGGAGATAAAGGTTTGCCAAAGGGGTTGTGACTCCAGATTGAGAACCACTGTCTTAGAGGCTAAGGCAGAAGGATTATGAGTTCAGGAGAAGCCTAGGTTACTTAGCAGCCTGTCTCAGAAGTAGGAAAAGCATGCATTTTGTGCTGGAGGTATAGCTTACCCAGCATACTCCAGGCCCCAGATTCAATCATTAAACACTGAGGCTGGGGGAGGGATGTTCAATAAATAATCAGGGGCTCGGGACATAGCTCACATATCACACTTGCCTGGTGGACACAGGCCCTGACTCCAATGCCCCGCACTAAGGGAAAAAAAATTTTTGAGGCCTGGTTTGGTGGCACACATCTGTAATCTCAGTCCTCAGGAAGCTGGAGGATCACTGCAAGTTCAAGGCCAGGCTGGTCTACATAATGAGCTCTGAGTCATCATCCTTCTGCCTTCCACCTCCCAATTGCTGTTACTATAGGCAGGTGTTAATTTTTAAACATTTGAAAAGCCATATACAAAAAACATGTGTGCTGTTCCACTTCTTTAGTGGACAGATTTATTGAGGCAGAACGTGGGATTGAGGTAACAGGGGCTGTAGGGAGTGAGTTTTGTTTAGGGTGATGAAGAATTCTCAAGATAGCAACTATAGTTAAGTAATAGTGTGGATGTACTTAATGCTGCTTATTATACACTTAAAATTATTAACATGGGGAGCTAGGAATATGGCTGAGTCTATAAAGTGCTTATAATGAAAGTATGAGAGCCCGAGTGTGAATCTACAGCCCACGCAAAAAGCTGGACACAGCAGCATATACCTTGATGCCAGAGCTGAGGAGGCAGAGATAGGAACATACCTGAGGTGTACTAGCCATCTAATATAGCTGAAAGGACAGGCTGCAGGTTCCATGAGAGACTGTTTCAAAAGATACACAAGATAAGGTAAAGTGCTATTGAAGAGGACATCTGACATTGACCTCTGGCCTCCACACACATACATGTGCATCTGAATATACATGTGCATACTCACAGGACAAGTATATATACCCATACAAAAGTTAATATGCAAATTTTGTTAGGTGTATTTTCCTGCAGTCTTATATTTATTTGTTTGTTTGTTGTGTGTACATGTATGTCATGGTTTGCATATGGACTCAGAGAATAACTTGCAGGCAGCAGGTCTTTTCCTTCTATCAAGTGGCTCCCGGGGATTGAAATTGATCATCAGTCAGACTTGGTGGCAAGCACCTTGTCCACTGAGCCATCTCACTGGCCATTTAACCCAATTTTTAAAAATATAATTTAAAATTTCCTTATATACATGTAACAAAATTCATGTTAAGAAACACAAAGGTGATACCAGGTGGTGGTGGTGCATGCCTTTAATCCCAGCACTCGGGAGGCAGAGGCAGGAGGATCTCTGTGAGTTTGAGGCCAGCCTGGGCTACCAAGTGAGTTCCAGGAAAGGAAGTGCTACATAGATAAATCCTGTCTCAAAAAACCAAAAAAAAAAGAAAGGAAAGTGTTGTTTGAATCTTAGATGGTCTTTTAATAAAAAACCCAGAGCCAGATATCAGGGCGAAAGCTGAAAGATCAGAGAAGCAGAGCAGCAGCCACTAGTTCTTACCTCTCCAAAATCCTCAGCCTAAAGAGATTGAGTTCCTGTTTCCTCACGCCTTATATACCTTCTTCTGCCCAGACATCACTTCCTGGGATTATGGCATATGTGCTTTCCAAGCAAAGGCATGAGATCTCAAGTGCTGGGATTATTAAGGTGTATGCCACCACTGCCTGGCTCTGTTTCTCTCATGTAGCCCAGCATGGCCTGGAACTCACAGAGATCCAGACGGATCTGTGACTTCTGAGTGCTAGAATTAAAGGTATGTGCCACCACTGCCTGACCTCTATGTCTAATCTAGTGGCTGACTCTGTCCTCTGATCCCCAGGCAAGTTTATTAGGGTACACAATACATCACCATAGCAAAGAACAGAAAAAAAAAGACAGACAAAGATGAGCTGGAATAATAGACAGGAAGCCAGATTGGTGGCTCATGCCTATAGTCCTAGTGCTTGGCAGGCTGAAACAGTGATTTTGGTGTAAGGACGCTCTCAGCTCCACAGCAAGTTTGAGGCCAGTCTGGACTACATAAGAACCCTTTTCAAAAATAACTAAATAACTAAATAAATTATTGGCACTAGTAAATGGGGGAACATAATCCTTACAAAAAACATATTTCACTCGGCCAAAATATGCTGCAGGATATAAACATCTGCTTATAAACCTTATATTTCTATATACATGTCATGTGGCTTACAAATACCTTAGAATATTGAGGAAAAGAGGTTATTGTATTTCATAAGCTTGATCTGATTTGTTCATGAAACCGAGAAATTTATTCATACTAGACCTTTGTGTCCTGCCTGAGTAACCACAGGAATGTGCTATAGGGCAGATGGTTCTAAGGGGAACTGGAAAGGCTGCCCTAGAAAAACAGACCTTTGTACTGCACGAGGAGGGAGCTGTGAGGCCAAGAGCCTTCAGAGATCCCATCCTGAGGTCTAGTAAAGGAGGCTGCTGAGTCTCTGATGACCATGGGTAAATTTCCTGTCTAGTGTCGCTGACATCCCAAGTTCGTTGAAGATTTGAAATGATCATTTTTCTTTCTTGTTCAGTGAGCTATATGTAACATGACTTGTGTTTCTCCTTGAATGTGATCTTAACAGTTTGTTAAAGAAATTGACAACGAGAAGAGGATGAGACTTCTGCAGTTCGTGACTGGAACCTGCCGATTGCCAGTGGGAGGATTTGCTGACCTCATGGGTGTGTATAAAGGGTCCTTTTTACCTTACTGCTCTTAGATGATTGTGTGTGCAACTTGTCAGAAACAACAGACAGATGTAGTTGTTGTTAACCATCCACAGTTGACCTGCATTTTATGGACTTGAAGATGACTTTTTAGTTCTTACCTCAGTAAATTTTTTTCCTGTTTTTTAAGACAGGGTCTCATATACCCTAGACTGGCTCCAAATTCACTATGTAGCCAAGGATAACCCTGAATTCCTGGCCCTGCCTCCATATGTATGTTTGATAAAGAGCTATGTTAGAAGACATATTTAAATAGACAAATACTTATTCCTATTTTGGTGGGGAGAAGGCCACCTCTTTTTTCTCTTAATTTTTTTTATGTGCATTGGTGTTTTGTCTGCATGTATGTCTGTGTGAGAATGTTGGATCTTGGAACTGGAGTTACAGATAGTTGTGAGCTGCCATGTGGGTGCTGGGAATTGAACCCAGGTCCTTTGGAAGAGCAGCCAATGTCTTAACTACTGAGCCACACTTGTTCCTAAATTTAAGAACATATTTGAGTTTAAGAAAGAAAATCCTCTCTAAGCACAGAAAATCATAAAGCATATAGAAAAGATGACCAATAGCTAGATATGTTGGCAAATGCCTGAAATCCCAGAACTGGGAGGTGGAGGTAGAAGGATCAGGAGTCAGATCATCCTTAACTCCCTTAGCTACATAGCATGATGGAGGCCAACCTGAACTACATAAAGCCCAGCTTCAAAACAAAAGAAGCCAGGTGTGGTGGTACACGCCTTTAATTCTAGCACTCAGGAGGCAGAGGCTGGTGTGTCTCTGTGAGTTCAAAGCCAGCCTGGTTTACAGAGTGAATTCTAGAACAGCTTAGGCATTACACAGAGAAACTCTGTCTTGAAAAACAAACAAAACAAAACAAAAAGAAAGAAAAAGGAATAAAGCTAAATGCAGTAGGCTAATGATACACTTGCCAAGTAAACTATAAAAGATCAATTTGGGGGGAAATAAAATGGATCTTATTTAAAAGTGTAGTGTCAGGCTGGTGGTATAGCCCTTGCCAACATGCATGAGATCCTAGATTTTATCCCTCAAAGGAGAAAATAAACTAGTGTCAAAACATTTCCTCTTAGGGGCTGGAGAGATGGCTCAGTGGTTAAGAGCACTGGCTGCTCTTCCAGAGGACCTGGGTTCAATTCCCAGCACCCACATGGCCACTCGTAACCATCTGTAGCTGCAGTTCCAGGTGCTCTAATGCCCTCTTAACAGGCACCAGTGACACGTTGGGCACAGATATACATGATGACAACACACCCATGCACATAAAATGAATGAATCTAAAATAAACACATCTATACATACATCTTCTTAGGGTTAGTCAGATGTCTCATCAGATAAAGGCATTCATGCAAACCTGACAACTTGAGTTTAATTCCAGGAGCCACATAAAGGTAGAAGGAGAGAACCAACTCTACAGAATTCTATGCACGTAGCATGCATGCAGGGGTACATAGATTATTATTAAACATACAAGTGCATTCACACAAACACACACCCCATACTGCATTATTATTATTGTTATATTTTTCTTGCATAAAATTCTACCACAGGTCAAACTTCTAACATATTTTTTATGTTATTTAAGTAGTAGGATACTTTTATCATTTGAAAACTGGAAGGGGCTTGAGAGATGGCTCAGTGGTTAAGAAGTACTGGTTTCTCTTCCAGAAGACCTGGGTTCAATTCCCAGCACCCACATGGCAACTCACCACTTTCTGTAACTCTAGGAGATCTGATACCCTCACACAGACATAAATGCAAGCAAAACACCAATGCACATAAAAGAAGAATAAATAAATCATTAAAAAATATTGTTTTAAAAAGTGATTAAATGAGGGCAGGAGGAGGGAGGAGAGGGGGGCCTGTGGTTGGTATGTGAAATGGATAGAAAATTTCTTAATAATAAAAATAAATAAATAAATAAAATAGTACATTTGTTTAAAAAAAAGTGACTAAAAATAGGCATGTAGGGGTGCTTGAGAGATGGCTCCATGCTTAAGAGCACTAGCTGTTCTTCCAGAAGACTGGAGTTCAATTCCCAGCACCCACATGGCAGTCTGTAACTCCAGTTCCAGGAGATCTGATACCTTCACACCGATGCACATAAAATAAAGCTAGATAAATTATTAAAATTATTTTAAAAAAAAATAAGGGTTTGGGGATTTAGCTCAGTGGTAGAGTGCTTGCCTAGCAAGCACAAGGCCCTGGGTTCGGTCCTCAGCTCCGAATTGAAAAATAAAAATAAAAATAAAAGAATAGGAATGTAGATGCAGGAGACTACCTGGAAGTTATATAATTAAGGGACAGTGTAAGAATAAAAGCAACAGGCCACCTAAAAACAATTTAAGTATGTTTCTTTTACAATTAGATTCTTTCCCATCTCTTTCTCGTCCCTTCTTTTCTTAAACAGGTAACCTGGGCTGGCCTCAACTGTAGGAGAGGCTGGCTTTGACCTCCTGGTCTGCCTGCCAGGACTTCCCAAGTACTGGGATTATAGACCTGAGCCTCCTGGCTTCAGGCTTACAGTTCAGTTTATTATTGTTTCATCTGATTTGAGAAAGCAGTCATGGTGATGCTCATATTGTAAGTGGTACAGCTCTGAAGGGGAAGGTACCCTGGCAGTTGGAAGCCAAGGAATACCTACAGCTTGGAAGGGAAAGGCCCCCGTAGAAGTGCTACAGCTCTGTTCCAGCCGGGGAGGGTTTCCCTAGTGAGTTGGTCACAGCTCTGCTCAGCTTCCCCTGAGTGTAACAATTCTGCTCCAGCAAGGGAAAGTTTCCCCAGCCGAAGTGTTACAGTTCTGCTCTGCTCCGGCTCCATTCCGCCCCAGCAAAAGAAAGTTGATTCAACAAACATCACTTGAGATTTATTGGGAGGGAGGAATCCAGGAGAGTGGCTGCCTCTGTCAGGGTGGATAAAGGGCAGCCCCAAACTGAACAGGTACAGGACTTATATAGGGTTTCTTAGGAGCGGAGCTTTCCAAGGTGGAGATTTTTCAGGGTGGGGATTGGCAGGATTTCAATTCCTAAGCTTGGGACAAGCTCAGAGATTGGTTGGATTTCAATTCCTGAGTTTAGGACAAGCTCAGAGATTGGTTGGTTTTCATGCTCAGGGATTGGCTGGTTTTCATGCACAGGGTTGGTTTTGTGCTCAGGGATTGGTTGGATTTCAGTTCCTGAGTTGGTTAGGGGCAGGGTGTGTTTCCTTGGCTCTGGTCTCAGGGCCAGGGTGTTCTTTCACTGGCCCTTTTTACCCTGCACATATGGCACATGGGATTCTACTCTATTTCAGAATCTTCTCTATTCCATGTATACACAAAGAAAGCCTGTTCAAAAAGCCAAAAAGGAAAAAAAAAAAAAAAAAAAAAAAGGTACTGCGATGAATAGAGGGAAGCACACAAGTGAATGAATGCCTCTTTAGTACAGAACATTTTCAACAGTTCTTCTTGCTCATAACCATTTTTGGTTCCTTATCCTACTGGAGTTTGTATGTGACTACTTGTGAACATGATTCAGTGTTGCAGACACAAAAGAACCACCAGTCTCTGTTCTGGATTTGGTTAGTGTTAGAGTCTGAGAGAAGCCCCCAAGAAAGACCAACAGTCACTTATGCGGTTTAGCAAGAGCGTTTATTTCCAGCATATTGGGGTGGCAAATAGCGACCTCGAAGGGAGGTTGCAGGCTCCTTTTAAGCAAAGGTAGGGGAATTCCAGGGAGGAGGGATTAATCTGGTGCTGATTGGTGGAGGAAAGATTAGTCTGGGGTCTGATTGGT
This sequence comes from Peromyscus attwateri, assembly GCA_902168425.1. Classification (NCBI taxonomy): domain Eukaryota; kingdom Metazoa; phylum Chordata; class Mammalia; order Rodentia; family Cricetidae; genus Peromyscus; species Peromyscus attwateri. The sequence goes on along the minus strand of CABHPP010130589.1, from coordinate 10,482 downwards.
GGGAGGTGGTAGTGGTTAGGGGCCCATTGGTGGTGGGGGTCTAGTGTCTAGGGGCTTGTTGATAAGAAGGTAGAAGAAGCTATCTTTAGCTAGCAGAAGTCTGGTGGGCATCTGCTGAGCCGGCAGGAGGCTGGGGGGCACCTATTGATTGGTTGCCCCTAAGTTGTGGTTTTCCGGAGAACTGCTTGCTCAGCTCCAGCCCTTTCTAGTGAACCAAAAAAAACTAAGGCCTGGTCCATGTCAGGGCTACTAGGGGAGTCAGTTATGGCCCTGGTTTGGCCACCTGGTCCTCTCAGTGAGTAGGACACAGGAACTCTTTGTGCATGGCTGTCCCAATCCATAGAACATTTAGTGTCCTGACAGTTCTAGTTCACAAGGCCAGCAGCACCGACTGTCATTTTGACCACCAGTGAATGCTTCCTAGGGAGCAGCAGTGGCCTTTGATTAAAGCAGTGCTTGGCGCTGATGAGACCACAGCTGTGTCTAACAGGAAGGAGGAGGCAAGCATCATGGAGGGTGAGTGTGTCTAAAGGTCACTATACAGGACCTGTGAGCACAGGCCTTCCTATTGAATTCACTGGATGCTTACATTTGTAAAGTGGTTTTTTTTTTGTTTGTTTGTTTGTTTTTTTGGGTTTTTTTGTTTTTTTTTAAGCTGAGGATCGAACCCAGGGCCTAGCAAGCGCTCTACCACTGAGCTAAATCCCCAACCTACATTTGTGAAGTTTTGATGGTTAGATACTTATGTGTTCTTATGTGGGCTGTTACTAATCATGGCATTGTGCTATTCTAGCTAAGGAATGATAAATAAAGCTGCAAGTTTTCTTCTTGGTATACATTAACAAAATGATTCTCGAATTTCATTACTTGTCAGAAGCACCTGGGAGCTTGTTAAAATGTGCTCCTAGGCTTCGGCCCCTAGGTTGATGCAGGAGGTTTGGGACAGGCCTATGCATGCGTCCGTGATTCTGAACGGCAATGCTGCTGCCGAACTGGGATGCATAAGTCAAGAGCTTTTTAATCAACAATCTCTTTATGCTTTTCCTGTGTTTTAGGGAGTAATGGACCACAGAAGTTCTGCATCGAGAAAGTTGGGAAAGAAAATTGGTTACCCAGAAGCCATACTTGGTAAGCAAAATCAGAAATACAGAAAATAAACTTTTATCCATTTAGTTTCTGGCTACTTATTAGAAATGAAATAATTTCCCCATATTTTACTTTAAATATTTTATTTATCTTTACTGAGGCAGAACTTATGTATAACAAAATAATTTCCCTTCCCCACTTTGAAAAGATTTATTTTTATTTGTGTATGTGGTTGCATGTGCACCATGTGTAAGTTACAGGTGTTGTGAGCCCCCTGGTGCTGGTGCTGGGAATTGAACCCCGGGTCCTCTAGAAGAGCAGTGAGAGCTTTGAACCACTGGGCCATCTCAACAGTGCCCCACCCTCCTTTTACAGAGACGGGATCTCAGCGCCCACGCTGCCCTTGAACACCTGCTCTTCCTGCTCTGCTTCCCCAGTACTGGGTTACAGCTGTACCAGGCAAATTCACCCACTTGATCCATGATACTTACTTACTAGGTTTACAGGGCAGTGCAACCCCTGGAGTTGCTGTAGAGCCTTGCCTTCAAGTCAGGATGATCCCTTTGTGCCCATTTGCCATGCATGACTCTTCCTGCCTCTTAAAAGTTTTAAACCTGGGATTTAGAATCCTTGTACCCTTTCTCTGAAACAGGAAAGTTTGAAATTAGAATCCTTAGTTAGTAATATGGTGAACAGAATTATTGCTCTTTTTGGTTTTCTTTTTGCAATACTGGGAATTGAACCCAGCCAGGGCCTTTCACATACCAGGCAGTCCTCTATAACAGCTATATCCCCAGACCTTGTTTTCTGGTTTAAAAATGTAGTTTAACCTCATTTCCCAAAATGTACCAAACTAAAAATCAACCAGTCTTAACCTCAAATACAGTTCATGTTGGAATTCAGTCTACTGTCAATCACATTTGGATTTTAACCATTTGTGGGTGTGCGTAGCTCAGTGCTGTTAGGTGGGTTCCCGTGGTTATGTAGGATCCCTGTCATTGTTGGCTGACTGACATGTGTCACTAAACACACTTCCACTCTCCAGCTCCTGGTGACCAACATTCTTTTTGTCTCTAAGGTTTTTGATTAAGTACTTTCTCAGTATGGAATCAGGCCCTTCTTTGGCTTATTTTGCTTCAAATGACGTGTTACAGTGCACATCACATTTTTTTTTCCTTTTATTTAACCAACTATTTGTTGTATGTGGCATTAGGGAACAAACCCAGCACCTTACATTTTTGTTAGGCTAATATTTTGTTGAGCCACATCCCTAGCCTCCCAATTATTATTTTTAATTGACACAAAGTAATTGTACATATTTTCATGTGACTTGGTTTTCGAGACAAGGTCTCATGAAGCCTAGGCTAGCTTTGAATTCCTGGTCATTCTGCCTCTAATGCACAAGTCCTGGAATCATAGACATAGAGTATCATGCCCAACTATTTATGGACCTGGAGAGATGGTCCAGTGGTCAAGAGCACTGGTTGCTCTTGCAGAGGACCTGGGTTCAATTCCCAGCACCCATATGATGGCTCACAACCATCTGTAAATCCAGATCCAGGAGATCTGGTTCATTCTTTTGGCCTCCCCGGGTATTAGGCACACATGCAGTTCATAGATACACAGGTAAGCAAAACACACAGGTAGAAAATAAAATAGTAATTTATATTTGACAATAATGTAAATAGTTCCTTGGGGTTTTGTTTGTTTGTTTGTTTGTTTGTTTTGGTTGGTTGGTTGTTTTTGTTTTAAGGGTGGAATTGTTTATCTTGTCTCATACCTCTAGGAACAGAAATGAAAAAAGATAATGCTTAAAAATCTTAAAACTAAGCCGGGCGGTGGTGGCGCACGCCTTTAATCCCAGCACTCGGGAGGCAGAGCCAGGTGGATCTCTGTGAGTTCAAGGCCAGCCTGGTCTACAAGTGAGATCCAGGATAGGCACCAAAACTATACAGAGAAACCCTGTCTCGAAAAACAAACAAACAAACAAAAAAACCTTAAAACTGGGCTAGAGAAATTCCCAGCTAGGAATAGAACAGAGAACTGTGGAGGGAGCAAAGTATTAGAGAGTCATTTTTTATTTTTGTTTGTTTATATTGTTTTTGTTTGAGACAGGGTCTCACTATATAGACCAGGCTGGCCTAAAACTCACAGAGCTCCATCTGCTTCTGCCTCCTGAGTTCTGGGATTAAAGGTGTGCGCCACCATGCCTGGCCCATCATTTCTTATTCCAGCATGATAGACCTAAAACCTTTTATAGCCTGCAAAGCCTAAAGTATTTCTTTTCGGCCATTTACAGTAAGTTTGATAACCACTGATGTAGAGTGGGTAGTTGGGCAGCATGAGAAGACTGACATTTGCTGAGGATCTGCTAAGCACTGGCACTGTGTTGTGTGCTTGGTTCTAACTCTACCGCAAGGGTTGGTGTTGCTATCCCAGTTTACCAGAGAAGTCACTGGAGTGAGTCTTGGAAAGGTAAAAAGCAGTTCCTCAAAGGCTGTGATTCAAGCCTGCGTGGTCAGAACTTGAGTGTGTTGCTGCGGGGCACTGCCCACATCTGTCTTTGTATCCTTCCCTTTCTCAAGCCAACCATTCTTCCTTTCAGTTTTAACCGCCTGGACCTCCCACCCTACAAGAGCTATGAGCAACTGAAGGAAAAACTGTTATTTGCCATTGAAGAAACAGAAGGATTTGGACAAGAGTAACTGTTGAGACCTTAGGCCACCAGAGAACAGGGACTCATCTCCAGTGCCTGCCCCTTCCTTCTCTGCCTGTTGCACATCTTATTGTAAACTTGGATTGTGACTAGAGAGTTATCTGAGTGTAAGTAGCTTAATGTTACCGTTGAGATTTATCTTCCAGTGATTCTGGATTTCTACTCAATGTTTCCAGAAAGCCGATCTACAAAGCAGTAGTCAGAAACTTACTTAACACGAGATTTAACACAGTGATGAAATCTCCATTGTCTTATTCCACTAGATTGTTCCTTTAACAACAGTTTTCTGTGTGTGTCAAAGTCTCACTTGGGAGTAGGTCTCTTGGTGGCTGTTGTCAAGAAAGATTCTGCAGACACACAGGGACGACTCCAAAACTGCAATACACAAGGTCTTCCTGGTAAAGCCTCTAGCTAGGAGGTGCTCGCCAAGAGTGCAAGCTCAGCCCCACGGCGGCGGTGGCAGCGGCACTTGAGCAACTGCTGCTTGTGCTCTCCCTCTCATTTCAGCCTGGCCTGACTGTTGACTTCATTCCTGGAGCAGGAATCAGTGCGTCATTCTGATGTGGTTCCTGGAAGTGAAGCAGGACTCACAGCTTCTACAAAGTAGTTTTGTCTATTCAATTCAGGGAAAACTTGCTCCCCGCCAACATATGACTTCATACCTCTCTTCATTCGGTTGATAATTATTTTATTGCCTTGCAAATACTAAACTTTACAAATAGAATCAGCACTGTGGTTCCTTCATGTTTTAGAAGTTAACCCCGAATCAAAATTAAATTGGCTGAATTCATCTAAGATCATTCTTGATTTTTAAAACCTACATGTAAATTAAAGCTTTATGGTTTTATCATAATCCAAAACCCCAGTTACATTTGATTATTCAAGTTGCAACCATTTCTAATCCAAATCGAGGTCAGTGGTGCAGTCTTTGAAATCAGGACAGTATCAGCAAAGGACAATGTCCAGCGGCACATTTGGGCCGTCTTCTCATGTCTGCCACACACAGGAGCAGGCGTTTCCATTTTATTACATGGTCCTGATCTGCAATATTTTTCTCACCCCTAAAAATTTTAGATTTTCCTTTTTTTTTTTTTCTTCATGACTCATTTACTTTAGACTGCTCCTTTAGTAACTGATGAATGCACTTTGACTTTCTCTGTAGTTAATTTACCTTGACTTAGTTAGACTGTCAAGATGGCTGCTGCCGTAGATAGGACTTTATGGGCAGAGAAGTGAAGCCTCGCCAGTTGAGTCCCTATTATAGCCAAATCCCCAACAGCCTTATAACTCACAGGGACTTTTGTGTCGATAGCATCGCATGAACATGCAGCATGAAGCCAAGAATGTACCGAGAGTGACAGACCCCTGTTCCACAGGAGAGAAGGTGTTCCTCTGTCCCTAGCTGCAATTCTTGTTCTCATCCTGAACAATAAGGTTCTGAACTTGTGCAACTGTACTCTTTAACACTGCCATCGCCAGCAGAGACACGTGTGACTGAGAACGGGTTCCCTATCTAGAGACACTCAGTGAAGGGAAAGCTCAGCTTCTCCCAGCCCTCTTTTTTACCCTAGATACCACAGGAAATACAAGTCATCTCTAGAAGCCCTAGTTATTTCCAAAGTAGGAACTCTCTGCCTTTTTGTTGGTAGGGTTAAAAATAGATATGCTATTGCTTTGTCTTACAGAGTGAATGTCTGCCAACTACCCATTCACTACATAGGCCTGGACTTGAATATATGGCTATAAATACTAAGCCTTCTACAAAGACCTCCCATTGGATCAAATTCTTGTACTAAAATGTAGTCATCTGCCATATCCACTAGAGATTGATGAGATTAAATTAAGAGATAATGTAAGAAAATAGGCTTTGTTGATTCTGCATACTGCTTCATGATTCATTTAGGGACCTAGAGATATTATGTGAAAATGTATAAATATCACCCAAAAGGCTTTCTGCCCTATATTTTTAAAAATACAGAAGTTATATTTGAAGTAGTCCTGGCCCTAGTTCTATAGGGCCTGGCTATTTAATATTTTTATGGAAGAAATGTTTAGTTCTGGAAAAGGTAAATGCTTGTATATATTTTTGCAGCCCTGGGGTCTCCCAGCTCCATTCCCCCTTTAATTTAATTGGTCACATGTATATGTCTTCCCTGCTGTGTTAGGAAAATGGGGGCTGGATATCCCAAGAATCAGAGATTATATAAAATAATGCAACTAAACAGCAGACATAAATATTTACCAAATGCTCTCACATTTTGGTTCAAAGTGAGTATTTGGAAATAGATTTGTGTTTAATTAGTACTTTTCCTTAAATCTGAACTAAGTTGCTTTTAAGACCTTTTTCTCTGTAAGCATTGTAAATGCTAATCAATCCTGTTGTTGTTTTTTTTTTTTTTTTTTTCTTACTGCATGTTACATTGAAATAAAAACAGAGTAAAATGAGCATTTGCCTTTTCTTCTGCTCTTTGGTGGGTTCCACAGCAGCAGGGGCAAGAGGGAAGGGGCTTGGGTATTTGATCAGATGAAGTGATTTAAGCTGATGGAGCAGTTGATAGCAGTGACCTGTAGTGCAGAAGCATTTAAATTGAGAAATTATTTAAATAATGATTTAACATTCAGGTACTGATTTGCCACTAAGGAATCCCCTCACTCATCTGCCTACAGGCTGTCACTCTAAATGACTGTTTCAGTCAAGCCCTCTCTGTGTTACCCTTTACTATATAACCTGGTGACATTCCCTGAAATGTCACCGGGGTGACTCATGGGCTTTTGCCTGTTTAGGGTCTAAGTTTCTTTAAGGCTCACTACCTCAGTGCAGTGCCATTGGTATTTCCAGCCGCCACCCCCCGTTTTCCCTTCGGACTTACGAGTGTCTGTGCTTTCATCAAGTCAGCCAGGGAGTGGCACTCGGGGTGGTCCCTGTGCTCACCTCCTGTTGCTTTCTTAGACTGATTTAAAATGCTCAGGTGACTCACATATCACAGGGAGTTGGGTTTATAAAGTTCTTCAGGAGGTTGCCTCACTTGGACTTCCTTAAAAGATGTAAGACTGTTTATAATTAAAGTTTTTGAGTCCTTCGTTTTGCATCCTTTCCTGTTGGTTTTGTTAGGAAAATGGTGTGCATCACATGTAGAAAGCCTTTTATGTGACTTCTCTTAGAGTGGCACGTTGACAGCCTGTCAGCTGTGAGGTGTGTAGGAAAATACAGATCTGCCACTCAGGTGCAGCTGGGTGAGGCTGTCTGCAGGGCACCCAGGGCCTCCATCTGCACTGCCTCTCTGCTGCCACAGACAGGTCTGAGGGGCTGGAGACGGCGTGTCAAGTGCTTGCTGCACAGCATAATGGACTTGTTGGGATCCCCAGCACCATGTGAAGCCTGGAACAGTGGTGTGTTGCACTAGCCAGGACAGGCAGATTCCTGACGCTCTCTGGCCAGCTGGACAGCCTGACTAGATAAACTCCAGGTTCAGTGAGACCTTGTCTCGAAAGAGACAAAACATACCCACTGGTGAGTTACAGTGGCTAGTGCCAACGCTCAGGACCACACCCAAGGCTCTGGCTCAAGCCATTGGGTCACAAAGCAAAAACTAAGACATGACAGTGAGATGGAGAGGGGTGGGAGGAGAGGCTGGTGGGAGGGTAAGTGTGACCAGAATGTATTGTATGTGTGCATGAAACGCAGTAAACTTTGAAGGTGAATCCAGGATTGGTGGATGCCTTTAATTCCTGCACTGGAGAGGTGAAGACAAGCAACCTCTGTGAGTTCCAGGACACCTGGGTTTACATAGTGAGACCTTGTCTCACAAACAGAAAAACCAAACGGCTGGAAAGATAAGTTCAGGGTTAAGAGTGCTTACATCCCAGTGGTGGTGGCAGCGCATGCCTTGGGCACTCAGGCTGAGGCAGGCGGATCTCTGAGTTCAAGGTCAGCCTGGTCTACAGATTGAGTTCCAAGACAGCCAGGGCTACACAGAGAAACCCTGTCTTGAAAAGACAAACAAACAAAAAACAGAAAGAAAGAAAAAATAATAAAAAGTGCTTACTACTCTACCAGAGGATCAAAATTCAGATTCCAGTGACCATGGGGGGCAGCTCACAGTCACCTGCAACTCCAGTCCCAAGAGATCTGAGGCTTCCTTATGACTTCCATGAGACCAGGCATGCACATGGTGCACATACATGCATACATACATACATGCAGGTAAAACACTCATAAATCAATTTTTTTTCTAAAAAATACCATTCTCCACAAGTCTGCCTGCTCACCCACTTAAGTATACCTCATTATAAACCCAAGCGCAAGGGGCGGTGGGATGACGGTTAAACCACTCGCTGCCAAGCAAGCCTACAGACCTGAGATTAATCCTAGGGACCCACTGGGTATGAGGAGAGAACCGCTCCCCCAAAATTGTCCTCTCACTACCACAGACTTGTCCTATGGCATGCAAGAGCCCACATATTTACAGACAAAGTTAAATGCTATTGCAAACTGAAGCCCTTCCCCAGAGGCAACTCAGCCATCCTGTCTAATCAGACTTCAGGTCCTATCAAATAAATGTCAGTAACTGAATCCTCACCACAGAGCTGCCCCATCCTGCATCCCTGTCTGGGTCATGTGTGAGATGGAGGTAATGATCCTGTAGGCTCTTACAGCATCCTGGGGCTTAACTCCTGGGGCTCTTAGGGGTCCATTCACTATAGCACCTCTTTTTTCATTTGCTTTGTTTTGTTTTTTTGTTTTGTTTTGTTTTTCAAGACAGGGTTTCTCTGTGTAGCTTTGGAGCCTGTCCTGGAACTCTGTAGACCAGACTGGCCTCAGAGAGATCCAAGTGCTGAGATTAAAGGCGTGCGCCACCACTGCCCGGCCACCATAGCACTTCCACCCCTATTTGGAATGAAGATCTGGAGATGAGGTGCACTCCTAATGTTTCTAGCTTTAAGAACCAATTCCTTTTTTCTTTTTTTTTTTTTTTTTTTAAACACGGTTTCTCTGTGTAGCCCTGGCTGTCTTGGAACTTACTCTGTAGATCAGGCTGGTATCCAAATCAGAAATTAGCCTGCCTCTGCCACCCTAAAGGCATGTGCTACCACACATGGCTTCCATTTTTTTTTTTTTTTTTTTTATTTTTTGAGTATTTTGCCTGCCTGTATGTTTGTATACCACGTGTGTGCCTGATGCTCTCAGGGGTCAGAAGAAGTCATCAGATACCTTAGAATGAAGCTGTAGATGAAGCTGTAAGCTGCCATGTGGGTGCTGGAAACTGAACCAGGTCCTCAGCAAGAGCACCAAGTGCTCTTAATAGGCGAGTTCCTTTTGTAGCATGAGATCCCATAGAGTGCTGAATCTAGCTTGAACACCGGAGCGTTATCACTTAGGCTTTAAAAAAAAAACAAAAAACAAGGGGCTGGAGAGATGGCTCAGAGGTTAAGAGCACTGGCTGCTCTCCCAGAGGTCCTGAGTTCAATTCCCAGCAACCACATGGTGGCTCACAACCATCTGAAATGAGATTTAGCACCCTCTTCTGGCATGCAGGCAGAACGCTGTATACATAATAAATAAATCTTAAAAAACAAAACAAAACAAAACTTTA